>VVHJ01060796.1:0-19206 GCA_015107715.1 Tylochromis polylepis | reverse complement strand
GCGTATCATAGGGACGCGGAAGGTCACCTTTCGCGTAATATGTTACGCCTCAGGACGTGACAAAACGTCGCTATGTTACGCCTCAGGAGTGAGAACGGGCTCGGAGGGGCCATGCTAATGCCACCTGTTTTCTAGCAGAGAGAACCCCCCCCCCCCATTTTAAATGCACTTTGGAACACCACATGTAACACCACATATAAGAGGGTGGAGTGAGGCCTGGGGTCATTTCTTTGTTCATCGTCCAGGGCTGGAGGCCAGGAGGAGGAGCTGGCTGTCTGGTCTGGGTTTGGGCTGGTGGGCTGATGCGGAGCCCAGTCTGCTTGTCTCCACCAGAGAGTGAAAGGGACCATCTCCTGGGTCTGGTGGCTGATTGCCCCTCTGGGGGGGTGTGTATGGGGAGTGTAAGTGTGTGTACGGCGAACAGGGGACAGAAAAAAAAAATTAAAATTACACTTATCCACTCTCTCTCCTCTATCAGGTTGATTACTTCTAAACCTTCCACATAAGTCTCGTAAAGAGTAATGAAAAAAATGGGAGTCATTGCTTTGGAAGTAGTGCACTGTGATTTAGCTAGGCTGAAGTTACCTTTGGGCGCTGAAGGAACCATACTTCATTCATTCTCCTCGCCTGGAAGAGTCACTATAAACTTCAGAGAGTCTTTAAGGCGCCTTTGGGGGTTAACCTCAGAGTTAGGTGAGAGTATGTTATGGACCAAATCCAATAGAGATCAATACAGCTTAGCGATAGAGCTGAAGCAAGCAGTGAGCTATTCTCTTTTCTCATCTGCAGCCAGGCCGCCACAATCAACACTAAACCAAGCAAGGGGTTTTTAAAAGTGCACTTAAGCTAATGGAGTCATGTCATGGATTCAAATGTGCTGACCCTCTGTGTTTTTTAATTACATAATTTAACTGTAAATTAAAAGAGTCATTAACAGATTCTTTTTTAACCAAGTGTTGATAGCCTTAATTGTTCTTTATGGAGATTTCAAGTGTACGTTCACCTTTGAACAACAGAAAGTGCAGGCCTTTAACTTTATAGTATGAGACTTTAACAGCGGAAACCCAGATCTTTATATAAATAGATTAGTTTAATGCATTTCAGAAGAAGACAAACTACTTAGAATACTAAACATCAATGAACACCTTTGGAATAACTTGGAATCTGCATCAGTGTATGACCTCATTAATGCCCTCTTCTTCTGTTGCAATAGCAGTTTTACAATTGTCTGAAACTGGAGATTTTCAGCTGTCAGAATATTTAGATAATGAAGTCTGACACTGATGTTTCTGATATATCAGCCTGATAGATCACATAACAGCCTGTTACAGACTGTTTTTTTACATCATGCATCAGCAATTCACTGGAACACCTTTAACTTGTACTAGAAGGAGAACCAAGAGAAGGTCAGCAGTGTGAAGGTACTCAAACAATAAGTTGAATTTGCTTGCTGTAGTTTGTGACTTATTGTGATTTAAGTAGCTGTTAGAAAAGTCCACTTGATGTAGTTTTCTCTGGCAGCCTCTTTATCCTTGATTTATTTATTTATCAGGGTTAGATATGCTGTTCTTTATTCAACACTTGGTATTTATTTAATTTCAAGATCCAACTTGAGAAAATCTGATATTTAAAAAGTGTGCTATTGCAAAGGGAAAGAAAGAAATGTATTCAAACATGTTTCTACATTGGTATTCCTTTCAAAAATAATGAATTGCCACAACTGAGATGGCAGACATGCTATTCCATACTAGCGACCACAGGTTACTGTTTGTATAGTGAGGCCAAAAAGCCTCATGAATACCAAGTATGAAGACAGCACAGATCTGAATGTAGACATTTCCAGTAATCCTTGATAAGAATGGTTTTCTTAGAATAAAAAAAGGTTTTCTTTTTACTAAATGCAAATAATAGAAGATGACAAATGTTATTCCATAGTCTTTCAGGGCTTAGTACACTACTATCTTATTTCTCTAGGCAAATATTTGAAGTACTTATAACTTTATTGAAAGATAATGTTACTCTTCTGCAGCCTTTTTTGTGAAACACGCAGTGGGGCACAACTACATAATTCTCTGTTCTCCGAAATAACACTGAGATACGCTATTAATGATACATGAATGTAATTACATTTCTCAGAGCATTTTGCCTAATATGCCAAATGAATGGGGAAGGAGAATGATGAGAACACAGCAGGCATTAATTAGTCTCATCCATGAGCAAAAGAGCTTCTATTTTGCAGAGCGGCGATGTTATTGCTTCAAGTTGACACAAGTTCAGATTGATGCAAATGAATTACTTCAAATGCATTTTGACTCTCTGATTTAATAGGACAAAATTTAATGTGTTTTCCCAGTGCAGGAAAAAGGAGGGATTATTAAGTAATTTGACTCTCTCACACGTTGGATGGAACATAGCCTGTAGAAACTAGTATTTCTTTTGAACTGAAGGGTTTTTATAAGTCTGTGGTGACAGAACGCCATCATCAATGAACGTCAAAAAACAGAACAGTCCTGTTAAGTTGTTGAGATTGTTCTACAAAGGCTGGACAATAACGAGAAAGGCAGACTTGCTCTGGAAGGAAGGTGTAAGTAGTCTATCAATGCACCATCACTGCATGTGTGCCCCGACTCCCAGCATAAGATGCTGACACTGCTGACTGCTTTCATGATCGCCATCTCATCAGCAGCCCTGATAAGATACAGGTCTGTATGAGTTGATGTTATCTGTCTGGCAAAATTATATTACATTTTTCTTTCTTTCCTATGTAATGAAAAGTACCAATATCAAAATTTCAGGTAATTAGGACCAAGTTACGCAGGCTTAGAGATTTATCAGCATCCGTCTGGCAACCACTGATCATGAGGGACAATTGCGTATTACCCAACCAGTGGGCCAGTAGTTGCTTGAGGCTGCTGGGAGTTGCTAAAATTGGTCACAAAAAAGGTATATGATGTTGCACTCAAACTCTTTGTGATTGCTTTGATCGCTGCCACCAGTTTGCATGGACGATGTAAATACTTGTAAACTACTCACCAAGCAGTGGTGAGACTGTGAAAAATGCCATGCTAACCAGAAACAGGACCTTTTGCTTTCAAAGTAAAAGTTGTGCCTTTTGAAATGTGTTGGTTGCAGCCGTAAGGCACAGCATTTAATTTCAAAGGCAAACGTTGTCCATTTTTAGTTTGGGTCACACTTCACTATAGCTCGGAGAGTAAGTGAGGGTTTGTAGAGAAGTCAGCAGTTATATGCAAACTATGGCAACCATGGCCATCTGCTATGACCAAAGCACATTGACAAGTCTAAACGAATTAGATTCTAGGGTAGAAATAATGCCACAGTTTTTTTTACATTTAATATCATTTATAAATTGTTGTATTTAATGTGCTTTTCACTTAGCTGCCACACTGAGTGAAAGGCTGCCAATAAAATGTTCATTTCCTGAAGAAAGAAGCAATAGTGCACATGGATCGGAAATTAGAGCAATGATCTACGGCTTAAGTGAGTGTGTTTACCTCCTTAACTGCAGTACAGCAGAGGAGAGATATTTGTTTCTAGTTTTTACTTTGGCTACCAGTGATGACTGCAAATGCCTGTTAAAGACAAATAAAAAGGAAAAAAGTAGTCTATAAAACCAAGTAAAAGAGACACTGCAGTTCTCCAACATGGTTTTCCATTCATCAGTAATGTCTGTTGACATCATTTTCCAAACAGCTGGGCAGAGGAGACATATACACACACACGCACACGCACACACACACACACACACACACACACACACACACACACACGCACACACGCACGTACACAAGCAGACAGTGAAAAGAAAGCAAAATTTCCTGGATTCTTAAACCTTTTACAAACAGCAATAAGACTGCAACCCAAAGTCTAATCAGTCAGCAGTTTAAATATTTAATATTTCCTAAAAGTAATTTATTGTCATGAGGCTAAACATTGTACCTTTATACAGCTTAACATCTCTAAAAACAGGATAAATAATGGAACAAAACGTTAGTCAAAGTCTGAGACAAAAGGAAGGTAAACCATTTAAAACAAAGTGTTTTATGAGTGTGACAAAGTATTCATCTATCCAGCAAAGTTAAGGCATACAGGGCATTTTATAGTCTTTTGCTTTTATCTATTAAGAGCTGTAGCAAACTCCTGATATGTCTTTTTTCTACTGTTGTTCAAATTTTAATAATAAAAAGTTTAAAAAAAAAGAAAAGAAAAAGAGCTGTAGCAAGCACCCAGAGGCAGAGAAATAGCACGTATTAGAAGCCAAACAACCACTGTGATCGTCAAAGGGAGTGGCTAATCGGGATTAAAAAGGCTGAACATTATCAGGATGAGGAAGCGTGCCAGGTGTGTGACCTGACCCTGCAAACCCTCTCTCTCATTCTTTGATATCTGTGAATAAATGCTGAGTGCTTTGAATATCTGTTATACTCACATTTAAAGCATGGGTTTGTAATCTCAGTGTTTCATATCAGCATCTTTTAATGATCTCTACAAAAAGTCAGTTACAGTACTTTTTTGAGATGAACCTTTGTAAGCTTGAAAATGACTGAGGGAGAATGAATGACTGCATCAAATGTGGCAGACTTTGAGTAGGAGGTATTCGACAATAGATTTAGATAACAATTCTTAATGTTTCATGTCATTGTCGTGGTCATTATAGTTTTAGTTTTATATTTTATTTGTGTCAGTGTTTTCTCCAGATGTTAAAAAAATAAAAAATAAAAAAAGGTTACTAGGGATGCATGACTATCAACACAGTATCTGCCATATGCCTACCTCCTACACAAAAGAAGTTCACTAACGACAGCAACAAGAAACATAATGGATCACGTTTGCAGCCAACGTTGAAGAAACAAGAGTAAATGTCCAGAGACAAAACATGGACTGTAAAATTACAGAAGTACATTAATTTTAAAGGAAAGCTTTTGTCTGCATCTCCTCAGCATACCAGAGCCACCTCACCAAAACTAATGAAACCTCATGCACCTAAGCTGCATGACTTTGTGCACATCAACAGCCGGTTGTGCAACATATCCACCTTTTGCATCAGTGATATTTGTATTTGTGGCATCTGTTCAGTGTGTCATCAGTAACTGCATATTTGTTGTATGATTATTAAACCTAGCAGATGGTACTTTTTGTACATGGAACATGGTTTCAGGGTTCAAAGAGAATTTTTTTGTGTGTTCTACTTAGAATAAGATGAAAAACATCATCAAGACCAGGGGTAACAAATATTGTCATACTGTTATTTTGTCACTGTCAGCAAGTGAACAATGTTTGATAAAAATGAGATGACATTTTCAAGGTTTTTGGGGAATGTATTTTCATCATTAATCAGTATTATTGACAGATACCCAAATTTAAAAATTTGTACTTTTGACTGACAAAAAGTGTCATCAGTGCATCCCCAAAGATCACTTCGATTTCTCAATGTGGGCATTCATCCGCAATTATCAAATACCATAAAATAAAGAGTGAAATAACGAGGCAGACGCATGCTGATTACATAAAGTATTTCATGCTAAACTATGTGTAAAGCTAAGTTGTTAATGTTAGAAAAGAAAATTAGGTACTCATTTTGAATTAAATACCTTCAGACTCATCATCTGGTTGCAATGTTTGTACACACAGAGGATATGGCAATATACTCAATGGTCAGTTTATTAAGTACACCTGTTCATTACTTGTTAATGCAAATCATCTAGTCAGATAACAGGAACCTAATCTGTAGGCATGTAGACATGGCCAAGATGAAATGTTAAAAGTCAAATTGAGCATCTGAAAAAAGACAAAAAAAAGTCAAGAAAGGAGGAGGAAAGGTAATTTAGGTGGTTCTGAATGTGGCACTGTGGGGCTGGTCTGAAATTGTTCAGTTGCTACCGGGATTTTCCATTTCTAGGGTTTGTAAAGAATGAGGTGAAGTCAAGAATGGCCAAACTGCTTCCAGCTTACAGGAAGGCAACAATAATTCAAATAAGCACTCATTGAAAGTTAAGGTCTGCAGAAGAACATCTCTGAACACATAACACATTGAAACAAGCAGTAAATGGGTTACAATAGTAGCATCACACAGTGCAACTCCTGTCAGCAAAGAACAGGAAAGTGAGGCTACAGTTCACATGGATTCACCAAAATTGGCCAATAGAGGATTGGAAAAAATCTGATTTTGGGTAAACCACATCAAAGCATGGATCCATCCGACCTTGAAGAACTGTTTCACAACAGTGATGGTGGTGTAATGATGTGAGGGATATTTTCTTTGGACACTTTGAGCTCCTCAGTACTGAATAAGTACAAATTAAATGCAACAGTCTATCTGAGTACTGGTGCTGGCCATGGCCATCCTTTTATGACCAAAGTGTAACAATCCTCTGATGGCTGCAGGGTAATTTATCATGTCGCACACTTCAAATCATATCAAACAACATCAAATAATTGCCTTGAACATGACTCAAATGGCTTCCATGGTAACCAAATCTCAGTCCAATCGAGCACCTTTGGGATGTGATGGAACGGGAGATTCATTCCACAGATATGCAGTAATAATAATAATAATAATAACTTGATAAATAAAGTGCTTTCAAACAAAGTGCTGAACAGCTATTTGAAGAGCAGGAAATCTGCAGCAACTTTGTAACACTATCATGTTAATAAGGATCAAAATTACTGAGATAGGTTTTTGGCACCTCATTGAATGAATGTTACAAATAATTAAGGCAGTTCTGAAGGTCCAACCCGATAGCCGCAAAGTGTAGCTAATAAACTGTTTTGTGAGTGTATGTCCAGCCAATAAAATCTATTAATGGAAGTAGCTAATGTTTTTCTGTTGCTCCACATAATTTCTGTCTTCTGTTTCTGTCTGTTTGCTAAGGAGCTGAAAGCTAAAAGAGTTATTTTTAATTTTGTTTCATAATAAAGACGTCTTTGTTTCCAGTGGCACAAAATGAAACCAGTACCATCAACAAAAGAAATATCAGTAACAGCTATCAGACAGACTGAAAGTGATATCAGCACAGATTTTCACAATCAGTCCCTAAAATGTATTTTAAAAACTCTGACAGTTCAAAAGATGGAGAGAGAAAGGCAGATCTTAGGGAAAGAGCTGAAAGTAAAAAATTAAAATTAAAAGAAGGCTGCAATAGCAAAGGGAGAGGTTGATTTTCTACATTTGCTGACACTACTATGAATGCATATCTTGCCATTGAAGGCAATTGAAAAATGATGACAAACTGATTAAGGTCACAGTTCTGCAAAACCTACTCCCAATAATAAAAGTTTATATAATCAGGATTTTACAGTACTGCACCCTGGATTTTCTTGTGTGGGTGAAACCTGTATGAGTTTGATTTCCACAGCTTGTCATTACACTGTCCATTTCTTATAGGTGCAAAATACACTATGCATCTGTACATATACTGGTTTTCATTACATTAACGATGCACCACACAAGAGCTGTACTGCACAATCATCAAGGAACATCATTAAAAATCTTCTGCTAGAATCTGATAAATTGGGGGTTCTCACAGTAATGGGTGCCAGAAAAAAATCCCCACTTTGATTACCATTAATTTGAATACCATAAACCACATGCAAAAGTCAATTATTCAAACATTATTCTGCAAACGAAAAATGTTTTGTCCATTAATAATCTACATGAATAAAATGATGGGAGAAAATAGTGTGGCTGAAATATCTGATTCTAGATATGAGACTTGGAAAATGTAAGTGTGCAATATGCACTCGTTTACGGTGTAACTTTAACATACATGTATGATATTTCCTGGACACAGTTTGAACATCTACTGACTCAAATAAATCTTTATTTTCAACAAAACCTTTCAAATCTACAACAGATTTGAGCCACTGCTTCTTTACTAAAGAAAGCAGACAGCATAAACTGCGGGCAGATGGCTTAAAGGTGTGAGTCTATCATTAATTCCTCTTTAATTAGCATAAGAAGAAAGCATAGTTAGTTGATTACTCTGATCCCTGCCCTCTTTCGACCATCTGAGAAATGTATCATTGCTTCCCCCTCAGAATGACAGCCGAATTATCACTTAGCTCACTGAGAGACAGCTCATTCCAACACGTCAAAACAACCATGTTAGCCGCAGCCGGCTCGATCTGATTTCACAGTATACTTGGTGCTCCTACTTAGTATGGCAGGTCGCAATTTCATTACGAAGCTCTCGCTCTGTCTCTATCTCTTTCTTCTCACTGATGTCCTTAACCAATGACACCCTAATTCATTCGCTGCCCTATTTCCATGGGCCCGGGGTTTCGTCACTGATGCATTTAGGGTGAAGAGCCTCTTCTCCAGGGCCGAGCCATCGCTCACAGACCTTGGAGTCTACCCCAGTATTACGCATGCTATTTGCACAAATTGCTCCATTTGTGTTTGAATATGAAATGCCTTTCCTGAATATGAGTGGAGACCATACCTATTCCCTGAGAGAACATCTGAGATGTGAGAGATATTTTATTCTTAAGTGAGATTGCTTCTTTCTCTCTCTCTTGTTGATAGCTGTAAAGAAAATTTTAAGAATTTTACAGGTCAGATTGTATTTTAAAAAAAAAGAAATCTAGTTGGTGGTGCCAGATTGTTATTTCTCAGTTGAATTCTCTTGTTCTTGCACAAGTGGAAAAAAAAAAACATCCCTAAATGCCATGCATGAGCAACGAAGCACCAAGATGTGACTGGCTACTGGAATTTATAAAAATCCTAAACTCCTTTTGAAAACAAAACAGATGAATCAGTCCTCTTTATATTTTTTTTTGTCTTGAATAGAAAATGCTCAGATATTGACTCTTGTCTATAATCTTGAGAAATCAAATGAAAACGATTATTAATTTTAACTATTCATATTTATTTATATTGTTTCCTTATTCCAAATTAAACAAAAACATTATCCGAATTGCTAAAATATGGGACTGGGTAATAGTTTACATTTACAGATTAGAAAACAAATGTACTGATTATGTGATCTTAGCTTGTTATCAATTTGCAACAATGAATGAGTTAAGTAGAACTCAGTGCCTTTTATATGTGGTAACCAGGTCAACTGTAATGCCAGTTTGGTCATTATATGTGATTTTGGTTATATTAACAACATAATGTGTATTTACAGTAATAGCATAACAAATGGCATAACATCAGTAACCAGAGGTGCTCCCCCCCACCAGGCAAGAAAGAGCAACTGCTTGGGGCCCCAGGTTAGCGGGGTACTGCTGGGGGCTGACAAACTTATTCTACAGCAGTGGGAAACACCTAGATTCAAAGATTCAGACGTGTAGCCTAATACTTATGTCCCTTATAGTGTGTGTGTGTGTGTGTGTGTGTGTGTGTGTGTGTGTGTGAGAAATATAGTACGTACATACAAAAACAAAATCCCTCAATCAATGCTCAATCCCAGCATCCAAGCACTAATGAGATTATTCTTTCTAATGAACACTTTGCACGTTTGTGTACCAGTACTCAGCCAATAGCATTAGCTCAATGTGACAATATTAATCTCAAGCGACATCCGTATAACTCTGATAACACCACACAGCAGCTTCTACTATGCAATATACCACCGTTTTCTCACTAGAAAATAAATTCTACTGCAGTTGAGCATACTTTCAAAAATCCGTCATTCAAACATGGAAACAGCACACAGACCTGGAAGAACATTCCTCAAAATGAAGTCCATAATTATAAGTAAACTCCTGAAAAAAAAGCCCCCCAAAAAGCTGCAGGGTTCCCTCCTAAGTTCAACAAGAACTAAAATATACAAATGAGTTCACAAACCTTTTGAAATAGGAACAACTCATATGGGTAGGGAGGGGGAATGATACAGCAGAAAACATTTATAAGCTCAAAGAGGCAGAGGCGATTAAATTTGCAGAAGAACATGCACAGGAGAAGAGCTTTTTTTCAGATGAGGCCAAAATAAACTTACATGACTGATGATAGAAAGTTTGTGAAAGTCAAAGAAAAAACGAAAAAGGAAAGAATTTCCACCAGACAGCAGGAAGACCTACACTAGATGGAAATGTTAGGAGTTTGTTAATGTCAAGTGGACATAGGAAATTAAACTAATCAACAACAACAAATGATTACCAGATGTCCACCGAAAGAATATTTTTATCATAGAAAATCAAAGTGTCGTCCCAGAGCTCTGACCTAAATCCCAAAGTGCACATATGGGATGCCATGGAGGGAAAAAAAAATGTCAGACTGTTCTGTGGATGAATTAGAAGCTTTGCTGGCTGAAACATGGAGGGAACCTTCACCACAGCTATTACAGTAACTGATTGATTTCACGCCCAGACATTTCCTAGTTCAGCAAGCTAAATAATAAACATGTAAATGTGATATTTAGTGAAGCCACTGCTGGGTGTCCAAACAGTCTGTCTTCATGTGTTGTTTTTAAAAACTAACAAACTTGTTTTGGGGAATATACTCTTTCCAAGTTTGATTTTGTTTTTCTTTCATCAGAATATAAGCCCCCTTTTTCCCCTTTTATTAAAGCTATTAAATTTCTGTATTTTTGAGTATATTTTGAGCTTACTTTTGGAGCCACAGTAGACACACCCTTATTTTTCCAGGGTGTTGTGATAGCACTGAAACTTGTAGGGGAAAATACATAATATTCAAAAGATAGGGCTCCCTAATCT
Organism: Tylochromis polylepis; assembly: GCA_015107715.1. Taxonomy (NCBI): domain Eukaryota; kingdom Metazoa; phylum Chordata; class Actinopteri; order Cichliformes; family Cichlidae; genus Tylochromis; species Tylochromis polylepis. The sequence goes on along the minus strand of VVHJ01060796.1, from coordinate 8,529 downwards.
ATCAAAAAGTGCATTGCGACACAAAACATAAAAGAAATTCAGCCAGATTAACAATCACTCATGGTATTGCAAGGTATTACAGCAAGCCCCTGTCACAATGGTGGCAGAAAAAATAGATAAGAGTAGAGAATCTGCAGCTATAGGATTATGGATATAGAGAATAGCAAGGGAAGCAAAACTTAAATGTGTTAATTACATGCGATACCTGGACTGCACTCACCAACCAACCTTGACCCAAAGAAGCTGGCCGTCTTTAACAGAAGCCACAGGGAAAAATCTGCAGGAAATTACTGTGATGGCAGCAAATGTAAATTTATATTACTTTAATGGGGCATGTGAGATGGAGGAAGAGGCAGCTGTACACTGACTGTTATTAATGTCCAGCCTTCAAAACATGACTGTGAATGATAAATCTGAACTTTGGTATAAAAGTTAAAATGAGGATTCCCTGGAAGACTAATGATTCGAGTCTACCCACCTGATAGGGTGAGAGTTGTAATTATGAAGGAAACCTTGATAGTATCTCATGCAATTAATCAATGCTAACAATATACCATAAATGACCTATCTTTGCCCTGTCTGCCATTCTATCAGAACCCATGACCTTAATGCATTACATATGCATGATTCTAGTCCCCCTTTGACTCCACCACAACCTTCAGGTCTTATAAATAGAAAAAAAGAAACTGATTGTTAGGTTTACCATTATTGAAGCTGCTGTACTGCTCTCTCTTGATAACTGGCTTGCCAAATTTGTTGAATAATAAATTATTCGCCGACTTAATTTCAAAGTAAGGAGCAAATATTTCTGAGAACAAGCAACCCACCTGCCTAGCCATGGGTGCCATTCCCCTCGCTGAATTGTTTTTAAAATCACATCCATGACAGGATTCGCATTAATCTTCATGCATTTCCAAAGGCTCCTGGGATCACAACAAGTTTTAAAAATAGATTCCTGTATATATACAGTCACTATGACAATGATCAGACGATTTTGAGTCTATGAGGTTATTTCTGGAGACTTTTCTCACTGGGACATGGCTATATAGTAGTTTGTTGAGATCACAATGTCTGTCACAGCAGCTGCAGCGCTTTTATGTGCTTTCTTGTCGCTAACAAAAAAGGAGTGGATGTGGACAAAGAGCTTCAGAGAAATCTCAAATTGCATATTGAATTCTAAAAACACACCCTCAAAGGCAGAATCCTGGCAGAGCCCACTCGCTCACGCTGCCAAAACCTGGACAATGGTAATTGCTTGTCATATCTAGAAAATTATGTAGGAAATACAAATGCCTTATTAAAACGTTTTTTAAATTCTATTCAAGCCAATTTGATTCATTTTCATCTCATTCTACCCTGGCAAAGTGCACTGATGCGACTGCCACCTTGATTCCTGATAGACTCCGTATTTTAATGTTGTCTCATTTATTTCATCTGTGCCCCGAGCTTTCCAACCTTTGCCTGAGTATCTGAAATTTGTTTTTCTATAATTTGAAGAGCTTTCTTCCAAAGTGACAAATCATCTTTTAACAACAATGAAACCAAAGGAAGAGACTTCTGAAAACTGAGTGTGAAAATACATCTCACAGATGGGATTCAAGCTTGCAAATGAGGCATAAAGGGTGCTATGATACTGTATGAGAAGAAGTTATTAAATAATCTGCCAAGCCCAGCTTTTTCAGGTACATTTAGCTTTTTGCGCTGCTCTTGTAGTGTCTGTACAATATATACTGCCTGGCCCCCCCAAAAAAGTCGCCACCTGGATTTAACTAAGCAAACAGCTACGAGCCTCCTATTGGATAATTACTGCATGGGCAATTATCTTTCAGCTGGCAACAAGTTATTTAACCTCAACTGGTGTAATGAGTTGCTTCTCATTTCATAAACAACCATGTTGAAAGACACATCTCGTGGTCGTGGAAAAGATGTTAGTGTGTTTGAGAAGGGTTAAATCATTGACATGCATCACGCAGAGAAAACATCTGAGGAGATTGCAGAAACTACGAAAATTGGGTGAAGAACTGTCCAACGCATTATTAAAAAGTGGATTGATAGTGGGGACCCATCGTCTTTGAGGAAGAAATGTGGCCGGAAAAAAATCCTGAATGATTGTGATCGGCGATCACTTAAACGTTTGGTGAAATCAAATCGAAGAAAAACAACAGTAGAACTCAGGGCTTTGTTTAATAGTGAAAGTAAGAGCACAATGCCAAGGGAACTCAAGGGATTGGGACTGAACAGCTGTGTAGCCGTAAGAAAACCACTAATCAGTGAGGCAAACCGGAAAAAAAGGCTTCAATTTGCTAGGGAGCATAAATATTGGACTGTGGAGCAATGGAAGAGGGTCATGTGGTCTGATGAGTCCAGATTTACCCTGTTCCAGAGTGATGGGAGCATCAGGGTAAGAAGAGAGGCAGATGCACCCATCATGCTTAGTGCTTACTGTACAAGCCTGTGGGGGCAGTGCTATGATCTGGGGTTGCTGCAGTTGGTCAGGTCTTGGTTCAGCAACAGTATGTGCTCCAAGAATGAGGTCAGCTGACTACCTGAACATACTGAATGACCAGGTTATTCCATCAATGGGTTTTTTCTTCCCTGATGGCACGGGCATATTCCAAGATGACAATGCCAGGATTCATCAGGCTCAAACCGTGAAAGAGTGGTTCTGGGAGTATAAGACATCATTTTCACACATGGATTGGTCACCACAGAGTCCAGACCTTAACCCCACTGAGAATCTTTGAGATGTGCTGGAGAAGGCTTTGAGCAGCGGTCAGACTCTACCATCATCAACGCAAGATCTTGGTGAAAAATTAATGCAACACTGGATGGAAATAAATCTTATCGAAACAATGCCACAGTGAATGCGTGCCGCAATCAAATCTAAAGGCGGTCCAACAAAATATTAGAGTGTGTGACCTTTTTTTTTTTTTGGTGGCGACTTTTCTTTTGGCCAGGCAGTGTATGTCTATATCTTAGTATGTGTTAAAGCAGTCTTGTATAGATATATATTTCTGCCAGGGTCCTAGCAGGGTAGTAACACTCTATCCAGTGTTGGAGTGTTATTTCTGTCCTTTAGCGTAGGCTTGAAAGGTGGCCAGGAAATGTCGGCATTTCACGCTGCCATTTTCTCTTAGCTTGAAGATTCATTCTAGACCTTGAAATAGCAGTTTGACATAGTCACAAGATCCACTTAGCAGTTTGAAAGTTTTCAGTCACATCTTGTGGCCTTCCTCATCAGATGAGGTTGTCCTCTGCTGGCACACTTGAAAGCAGTTCACTGCATAAGCATCAATAGAGTGAATAGTGAATAGTGAATCATGCCACATGCCTTATGCCAGTTTTCCAGACAGTCTGTGAGTTTCGAGGTATATTAATCGAGACAGCAGAGAAAAAAAAAACTACTCCAAATGTCTTCAGATATGTTGTTCATAAAAGGATATATAAGATTTCTCAAATAATGATATCCAGATGTGAAATAATGGTGACAACTATAGGCACAGCAACAGGTCAGCTGCAACTTGTGTTAGAGAAAAAAAAACACAAGGAATTGTGTGCAGACATTTTATAGACAGCCCAGAATGCCAAAAGTCTCACAGAGCATTTAAAATTAAAAGAGGACTCATCATAAACTCTAAGCATTTCACCAGTGCTTTTGTACTGCTGTGTCTTTCATATGCTATGTTGATTAAAGTAACAACGCTATAGTGCATATCAGATGGTCATCATTGTTAGAAAACTACTGTATCCCAGTGGTATTGGTACCTAGTACATAATTTTGGTTTTTGTGACACCCTCCCCGACTCCATCGCCCACACCATGGAAAATACGTTTTTGCAAGCAAGTTGCAGAACCAAATACTTATACAAATGCATCTGCAGATCATTTACAGAGAATTTGTTGAAATCTATGACTTCACAAAAAGTAGAAGGTTTTCAAGGTGGTGTTGGCCTTCCCTTGAGCCTATTGATTGAACAAATGATACTTTCTGCCTAGTAGCAACTGTCCTCATGACTCATTGACTGCAAATTTTACTGTCAACGACATGGCCACCACAATGACATGCAGTCTTTGCTGGAGCTATCATAGCACTCATTTATCATCCTGACTCATATTCACCAATCTGACAGTAATGCAGCAGAGGGGTAATGAACTCAGTGTTACTTTTTCCACTGAGGGATTCGCGCAAACTATGTTCTGTCAGAAACAACGACACACAAAATAAGTAAATACCCTCTTTGTCACTAGATGCAAGTCCAAATTGAACAACTTTGTATCGTTTGTAATGCCAAGGTTACTGGCAGTAATAACATTGTCCTGCAGTAATCATAGTATTGTTTTGAAAAGATTTCCTCAAATTTTTTTATGACACCTTAGTAGAGATTTGATTCTACAGTTTTGGTGCAGTGAGAATTGGACTCATGCTAGAAAATAATGATGTTAAATCTAATTATACTTCTTTGATTTTCGATTGCAGATGGTTCAAAACCCAGAAACAAGACATGTAACAAAGAAGGAAAAGCAACACATCACTCCTGTTTTAGCTCAAGCGCACAGTCCACCTGTGCAATACAGATCTGAGTTAAAAAAAAAAAAGAAAAAAGTATTATTTGTTTTTAAAGCCCTCTGTGAATAAACTCCAAAATGTAACTCAGTTTTTTGCCTCCAGGTCACTGAGTTAATCCTCCCAACAACTTCTCTCAATGTCAACTTCTCACCTAAAAACAAAAGGTGACTGGGCCTTTGCTGTTACCCCCAGGCTCTGGAATAGTCTGCAATGCCATATAAAAACCTGCCCAACAACTGACAATTTTAAATCAATTTTAAAGACCTACATATTTTTCACTGGCTTTTAGTGAAGTCTGTGATGCCTCGTGGTTTTGTCAAGGACACTGAAGATTTTCTTACCGCTCTTTATTTTGACTGTTGTTTCTATTGTTACATTTTATTTATGTATTTACTCTATTTATTTGATTCTCATTGTAATTGTATCCCAGGGTTTTACACAATTTTATTCATTTATCACATTTTTTAATCAGCACTGTAATTTTTGCTTTGCTTTTCATCTCTATCATGTTTATTTGAGTTCTTATGGAGATCTGGAATGTAAATGTGCCTGCTACTTTTGGTTGTTGCTTTAAATTTGCCATATAAATAAGACTGACTTGATTAATTATCCCTTAAATTACGAATTAATTGAACCAGTCTGAAACAACTACATAAGGTAGATTCTAACAAAGCAATAGTATCTCTCACAAATGAATAATCTCTAATTGACACACAGTGTACATCTGGGAATGATGTTGGGATGTGAAACTATTTAAGCATTAATGTGTTTACTCAGTCAGAGAAATGTGACCTGACAGAGCCTTATTAATATTTTTACTTCCCTAGGGGTATGCAAATACACCTTGTCCTCACCAAAATCTTACTGTAGAGCTTGCTCATTGAGATCCAAGTAAGTTAAGAGAATATAGGCAGATGTGTGTATAGTTTGTACATTGAATATTCAGAAAAATAATTTTTATAACACAAATGTGTGTGTGCATGCTTTGGAGGTAAGGAAGACAGAAGGAGAAGGACAGGAAAAGAGAGCTACTCACAGAGGCATATAATCTGAATTCAAAAGCAATCATTTTTGTTCTCAGCTCATAAAGCCGTCTGTGGTTGATGTGTAAGGCAGTAAAAATCAGACGGATGAAGGTAAAGAATAGATGTGAAGGTTTTACAGTGATGCTTACACTCACACAGCAGCAGCAAGTATCATCCAGTAGACCTCCACTGAGTAAAATGAGGAGCACAAACAGTATGAGAAAGACAGTATTAGCTTACCCATAATACTTAATGCTATACTATTTGATTGACTGATATTTTTGACAAGTGAAATGTGTTGTCCTCAAACAATGAGTAATTGATCAACTGATAATTAATGCATAAGATAAAACAAGCAACAGAAAAAAACACTCGTTAGTTACACTCCAATCAAATTCATCTATTAAGTAAGTATGCCAGGACACTTTAGTATTACACAAAAACTGAAAAAAAATTAGAGTAAAACTAAATTTCTGGTGAAATGATAAATAAATAGCTGTTTATTCTAACTTTAGAGCAAGCAAAAAGTTGTCAAGCTGGATGTGTATTTTACTAAATAGGAAAACCTTACAATGATACAATTCAAGCTCATTTAAGATTAAAGGAAGTTCAGAGAAAAGCGCCTAAACAAATGCATACCTATGCCTGCCAATTCTCCTGGTACATCTTTTTCCACATAACCTATGAGAGTTTTTAGCCTCTGACTGCAATCTGGCTTTTGTGTGTGTGTGTGTGTGTGTGTGTGTGTGTGTGTGTGTGTGTGTGTGTGTGTGTGTGTGTGTGTGTGTGTGTGTGTGTGTGTGTGTGTGTGTGTGTGTGTGTGTGTGTGTGCGGGCATGTGAGTGTGCATGTGTGTATCCAAGCAGGCTGCTTGCCCTAGTCATAGTAAGTGTTATTCAGAGTGCCACTGTCAGTCTGTCTTAGTCTCTAGAGAGGCTGTGTGCCCTCCTTAAGCCCTTAAGCAGTATCTGCAGGCAAGCTCAACATGGCACTACAATCCACCTTTTGTCTTGGGCTTTAAGTCTTTTTGGTAAAAATTATCACAGTGTGAAACTTTGGTCAGCTGTGAATCAGATCGGAAAGTAAATTCCTACCCCGATCAAATGTAAGTTCATGACTATGCAAAAATTGTGAGATTTATGATGCAACTCATAATGTTACTTGAAGATATTCTAAATTTGTATCGAAGTCTATAAAGGTGGGTGTGATTTTAGCAAAGCCTGTTTCATTTGATTGATTTGATTAAGTCTTCAATGACAAAGTGAACTCTTCGCACGGTAATCTTTATTGCTTCTACAGCTTAATGAAATCATATTTCACAGAGATTTACGATGTAACTCAGATACTGAACTTACAACATTAAATTATTCTTTTTGCATATTCTCATTAGGTAGGACGGCTCTGCGAGTGTAGTCTACATAAGGACGGTATTTCAATGCATCTTAAGTAATTTCTTTGCTTATAATATTTTTTCTTAGGGTTAATTAATAGAAATTACATTAAAGACAATATTAAAGAAGTAAATACTTTCTAACTGTCCAACAAGGGCTGAAGAATACAACAACATTTTGGGTGTAACACAACATTTTTATAAACTTTTGTTAATTAAATAATAAATATAAGACATATAATTTTTTTTAAAAAAAGAAGAAGCTATAAACCAAACTGGTTTCTGTATACATGGTGGGATAGGTTTGTTTGTCCTATCTTTGTTAGCACAGACCACCTGCATACCCAACTGATCACACATCTTTGTACACAGCTTTAAAAATCCATACAATTTTTCAGTCACAATCACAGGTTAAATTACTGTCTGTTTCACATTAGTTATCATGTGAAGGCTTATGTGTGAAAATAATGCTCTGAGTTCTTTTATTTTACATTGCCTCTGTGAGGGTGGGGTTTGTTTTTCCCAGCAATTTAACGGCTTTCTTATCAACCTTGAATATAACGTGGTAATTTATTCTACCCTCATGTGTTATACTGTACGGCTACTTAAATTCTATCACTACTCCAAGCCCCCCCCAACATAGTTAATATGTTAACTATTTTACTTTGCCTGGTATTGCCACATGTAACTTCTATTAGTTCAACAGTGCAAAACACGTGACAATTACGCTTATCTTCCATTCTGATATTGAATATGCTGGATATTCTGCTAATAACTGGACAACAGTCATATTTAACCTCATCAACAGTTGGCTTTAATTACATCAGTTAGATTTACTACCCTCACTTTCAAGGCATAGACATTAATTGATTGCTGACACTATATATTAAATATCAAACATGTCTGTTAACAAGTGCTGAAGCTCATGTCCTCATAAATACATCTGTAGTAATGCAGTACAGAACCTCGACAAAAGACCATTTCATTAGCAACAAGACTTATCCACAAGCAAGTAGCTACTCTCTTAGTGTTATAGTATAAACTGTGAAAACAGCCCCGAAATGGAGACCCTTTGCCTTCAAAATGGAAGTTACACCTTTTGAAACGTGTTGGGTGGAGTGCTGAAGCACAGTGTTTACTTTGAAGGTGAATATCTAGCACCTTTGGGTCTTTTATGTCTTACTACTGCTCTGCTAGCAACTCAAGCAATAATAAAGAGGTTCTGGGTACAGCACCTTCTTTGCAACCAGTTTTAACTACTGACAGCCAGCAAGCTCTAGGAAGCACTCTACCAACCAGCCAGGGAATAAGGGAGTACACATTTTTCCCTTACGACTGGTGATTGTATCACATCCAGTATGGTGAACAAGTCGCAAGCAATGTGTGTATGACGTATATGAAAAAACTCAATTACAGTTTTTTGAGGCCGCAAGGACAAAAAGCATTTGTTTAAATTTTAAATTAGACATTCCAACATTATTTAACAGTTTAAAAAAAAAAATTAAAAAAAAAAAAATAAATTAATTAATTAAAATAAAAAATTAATT
>VVHJ01060791.1:0-20674 GCA_015107715.1 Tylochromis polylepis | reverse complement strand
AATTTTTTTCCCCCCCCCCCCCCCCCCCCCGGTAAGATTGTCTTATTTTGGTAATAATTTTAATAAACCTGAGCACAAGAGAGAGGAGGACACCCTACAATGAGTTGAAACATTCACTTGTTATTTATTATTGCATATACAATTTTTGTCATTTCTATTGTGTCACTTTGTATGTTCCTCACAATTTCCCGGCGTCACCCCCTCCCCTCCACTGCACCCCTGCACTGTTCTGTTTTTGGTGTGCCACCCCAATATTTTTAGTGGCGCCCATATGGCCACCCCTATGAAATAAATCTGGAGGCGCCCCTGTTGGGAGAGACGTCTTACGTCAATAAAAGTTATAACTAAACTACTAAAGTAAAATAACAGATTAAATGCCTGTTATTATATATGATATTACTTTCAACACTAAAACATTGCTGTGTAAACAGCATGTTGGAGGTGGAAATAGTTTGAGCAACACATACATCTGTTTTCACCTGGTGTACTTTTTCTCAAATCTTTTGGAGTGATCTTGGTTCATTTAGGACATTTAGTGATATGAAACCATACCATAAATGTCTTAGTATCTATATACTAAATGAATAATAGTATTTATATGAATATCATAGATATTTTTTATATCTATATTATTCATTTAGGTATAATTATTCATATTTAGTATTTATATTTGATATTTCTATTTTTACTTTCTACTTCTACTTCACCATATTTAGGATGCAGACATTATACTTTGCTCTCCATACCATTTATTTTAAAGCTTTAGTCCCTTATTATTGAGCTTATTTCAACTATTAAGATACAAAAATAATGCTAATAATGGTATTATAAATAAAGTTATCCAGTTCTATATAGTAATTAAAATCACGTACCTGAGTGGAAATTACACATCAGAGAGAGAGACGGATATGTTCAGACACATATATAAAAAAAATGTAAAATGCAGTCAATATGCTAAATACAACACTAAAGATTAGTCTCCACAAGTGATCCCTACTATTTTAATGTATCAAATATAGCACCTTCAAAGCTGGAATGTCACTGTCTAAAGTCAGTCTAATTATACTGTGAATGTCACATCAGCACCAATTTACACATCAGGCAAATGTGCAACACTGGTGCTGATTGATGTGAAGTTGTAACTCAGGCCACTGGTTGAAAGAACATTACACACTTTGTAATTATCAAGGATTTATTTTCACATTAGTGACAGAATTATTTCATTATGTATTTATTTTGTAACCAGGCAGATCAGATCAGTTTTATGATGTCATTTTAGGTGAGTGGGAAGAAAACAGGCCATGTTATATTTTATAGAATCATCAATCAACTTCTAAAGGACGAAAATTAAATAAAAGAAAACATTTAACAGATCTGAGCCTCATAGCAAGATCTAAGGGGAGGCTACCATTATATCTGCCCTCTACCCCCTGTATCTGTAGATAACCTACAAAGGGGCACCAGATATCGTGAATCAGTGATTGATTACTTCTGTGAAAGAGTGACTGTATCTCTAAAGGGACAGCTGCTAATATTTCAGAAGTCTTTTGGCACCGTTTTGCCTGGTAATACATACATTTTTCTCTCTTTCTCCTCTTTGTCTACTCTTGAGAACTACTCTTGGCACACTATTAACTATTTCTTCAAATGGCATCAAATAACTCCTAAGTTTAAAATTTTTTAAAAGACTTTGTTTAAAAGAACAAAATCATTTACTCATATTTGGAAAAGCAGTTTCCCAGATAAAATATATAACACACAGTGCAGATTAGTACTGCATGCCAATAATGTTTCTATAGCCATTTAAATAAAGACCTATCAAAGTTTAACATTAGTGGACTACAGGTAGTGCTACTTTGGAAGGAACCATTTCAGTTTGTGGCCTTCCATCTCCCTCCACAAGGTGGCATCGTCCCTTCTTAAATGCGACATGAGCATTCCCAGCTGTTGCCCAGTAATACCAGTCCTTATATATTGTGATGGGGAGAGTGCAAAGAGCCTTATGCGTTTTGGGATCAGTCCTTGAGGGATTGTTGCTGATCACTTTACGTTGTTGATTTCTTGATGAATAACTTAGATTTAGTTTTATTAAGAATTAATTTTCAAATTGACTTGATTTGCTGTATTTTGTAACTTAAATATCAGTCCAATTTAATTTCAGTCAAAAAGTGTAACGTGAGGTGACAAATACAACAAACAAACAACAAAGCAAAACAAAAACTCACGTATAAAGTTAAGTTCTGACTTTAGGATGTAGTTCATGTTTTATCTTGAAGCTTCATGTGAAGACGGAAGTGCTTTATTTTGAAAGGAGGATGATTTCTCCTGAAAGTAGCAGACGAAACATAAAAGTTAGAGAGACCGGATGGAAAACTACATTTAATTAAGGATAATTGCTAAAAATGAAGTCTACAATGTGAACAAGGTGACTTACAACCTTAGAGTAGGCTAGTGACTATTTGCAAGTTAATTTTTTCCCCAACACCTTTTGTGTCCAGGACTAAACTAATTTGAAAAGGCGGTAGGAAAAGCGCTATGTAAATTATCAGGTTGTCTAAGCCGGCACAACACCGGAACGCTAACTGTCTACTGCATTCGGTAGTTTCTGTAGCCTTTTAAATATTTTACTTAAAAAAAATTAACGTACTTTTTTATTTTTCAGAAATTAACCACATAAACTTGGAAATGTCCCTTTTGCTCTTGAAAATAAATACATGGCGAATGGCGATAACTGTACCATCTGCAAGTGATTCAAAAATCAACTCTGCAACATGATGGCCATAATTAAATTTCACGTACACTCAGAAACTCGAGATGCCTTGTTTGACCTAAATGTTTAATGATATTTTAATCAGGGTTTTATTTAGATAATAATTTAAAAGAAATGACGGTGCAGAGAAACAGGAAAGCCTCGAGCCATCACAGCGGATAACACGCAGACTCAGCACACGGGCTCCTTTAATTTCTGACCGACCAGGACACCCTTCAAGTCCTGTTCCTCCACCCTCCAAAGATAGTGCTGCTGGAGGGCTTTTCTAGCCAATTAGCACCACCTTGATTTGCATTTGCCCCGCCTGGTCCTGCCACAGCATCACAAGGTAACTTTAAGGTAGCCAAGGAAGCACCGCTTTTACCTGCCATTTAATTAGCACTCGAGAAAATAAAACGAAGACGCGTTTAATTTATCGTTGTCTCTTGCCGTGCTGACAGGTCCTCGAGAGTTGGGGCTTTTCGCTGACTTAAGCTGAGGGGTGACCAGTAACTCAAATGGATGATGCCATGCGCCCGCTAAGACTACACAGTCCCAAAACCAGGGTGCTGTAATCAGTACTCTGGCAGTGGGGGTCTCCTATCAGCTTTGCATTACATCCCCAGCAGATGTGCAGGCTGCAAGCAGCAGCCCGTCTGTGTCGCTCTGCAACTCTCTCAAGGTAAGACTAGTGTGTGGACACTTTTACCTTTAGGATCATTTGTTACAAACAGTAAAGCTCCGGAGCAGCTTAGCCATTTAAAACCCTTCTAGTCGCTGCAGTGAACTGGTGTGCATGTTTGAACTGCTAGGAGTAAGAGTTTGTGTGCTTGGAGGTGAACGTGAAGCAGAAGTGTTTTGCACTCACTTCTTTAACTTCTTTTACTGTTTTTCTAAATTACTCTGAATTGCTTTTTTAATTTAGCTATTAAGTCACAATTATTGCAGGACACATTCAAGTTGCATGACAGAAAAGCTTCCTCACAAATATCCCTGAAACACTGGATGGTTTTTTTTTTTTGTTGGTTTTTTTTAAATAACGTGCTGCGGACATTTTGCTGCATTTAGCAAGAAATATGAAACTGCAGCACTGCTAAATTCCACACAAGTAATAACTAGCTGTAAATTATCCTGGGTATATATCTGCAGTGATGTTTTATGGGCTAGAAATTTGTAAAGCAGAAATATGTTGGCTCACAGCTCATAAAAGTATTTTAGAGATTCAACCAGGGGTGTAAAATTAAACCCAAGGCACACACCTTTAAACGTGAAAAAACTCTTTATGATATTAATTAAAGTCATTGGCATATCAGTTGTTGTCAGTCAAGCTGTTATAAGTATTGTCTTTGAGGGAAGAAGTGCAGTAGGTGAACCTTGACTGGAAATTGTGTACTTTTATGGGCTTAAATTATACTGCCAAAGTATTTTCCTCTTTCCCTTGGGGCTTGTAAAAGGACAAACAAAGATGTTTAATTACCATAATAAATTAGGGAAAGTTTGCATCCCAGAAAACACTGCAATCAGCTTGGGAGAAGAGAAGGAAAACTTCAAATGAAATGTAACTTTCTCAAGGCAGAAATCCAAACCAAATGAAATGTGCTGATATTGTGGTGCAGTTTGATAGTAACTTCTCTCTTTGGACCAGAAGGATGGTGAAAGTCTTCTAGCATTTCGTACAAATAAGATGTTTGCTGTTTTGTGGCTACTTAGCGGCAAGCCTGGCCTTGCTCGATATGCAGGTGTGTGTGTGATAACTTGATGACGTTGTCAAATTCACATACTCCCTTAGGCAGTGGTTTAGTGTCGGCACACATATACACATGTTCACAAAATCCTGGCAGCTGCCAAGCAGATTTAACTCTTTAAGTTTCTTTGAGATGAAACTGTAGAGCAAATGCATAGATGATGGCAGGGAGGACAGCTGGAAATGAAAAGGACGCACAAACATGAAGTGAGGAGGATGAGGAAAACGCAGATGATGAAAGAAAATGAAGAGGAGAAGGAGTTAGAAGAACAAGAGGCTTTTCAAAAAGAAAAAAGTGAAAGGGGAGAGAATCAAAAGTATTTTGCAGACTAAGAGGAGAACAGGCAACAAGTAATGTTTTGTTTTTTTTAACTTCATCCTACCATGGTAACTTCTTTAGTAAGTCTAATCCCCTCCTCATTGACTTCTCATCTGTTATATTTCTTCTGCTTCTATAGTTACTGTAACCTACAGGTAAACACGTTCTGAAGGCGGCTTCAGACTTGTTCTCAAGGCGAGCACCCGACCACAGGGAGAAAATGATATTCCACATCACTCACATATTTATTTTCACACCTCTGAAGAGGTCAGGGAGCCTTTTCACTAACTATAATGTTGCCTGCATTTCAGTGCACTGTTCAAGTTTCAGTGAATGCAGGCAAAGCAAGTAAATTGGTGTTTATGGTGCTCACATTATAGAAGTATGGTTTTTCTACTTTGTTTTTGATGTGCTGCAGACATTTATGTTTGGTAAGCCCTGCAAAGCCCAAGTATTGCAAATGTACCCTTCATTGATCTGCAGTGATGCAAAGCAATGCAGGATTCTTTTATTTTTCTGCAGCTGAGATTCGCAATGAAAAGATGCATGCCTGGTGTGTAATTTGAAATGGAGGATCAGTTCTGTTAGATGGTTGGATCTGCCATCTGTGATAAATTCCAGTTGCAAATGACTGCATGTTTGAGTTTACAATAAATACTGAAAGATGGGAGCTGCCTGGGTCCTACTGTTTGTCTTCCAGTAACATATTACCATAACTAAGGGTAGGTGTTTTAAAAATAGCACCCCATATAGAAACAAAATAGGAAAAAATAAGATTTTCTTCATTTTTGTAATAGTAATCATTTGTTTTTAATACATTATTATTGTTGTTATTATTATAATTATTATTATTGTTGTTGTGTTTTTTTGCATTTTTGCAGCTAATAACACAGTAGCATAAAGAGTATGACATTTGAAAACTGTGCAACATGAGCTGAAATTGGTGGATGTATTTCAGCAGACAAACGGGAAGAAACCTTGCCTGCCGCCTGGAATGTTGGCCTTTTGTTCTATGTGAGGGGAAAGTGTCTTCTCCTCTCTGCACGGTGCCCTTCATTTATAATAATCAAACACTTTGATGCGGTGCTGAGTAACAGGAGCTGGAATTGCCTTGGTGGTGATGCTGATGTTATTTTTGCAGCTTAATTCAATTGGTTGGATTGTGTCAGTTTAATGTGATTGGCAAAATGGATGCCCTTGGACTATAAAAGGCAGCCAATACAGGCTTTAGACGGTGGCTGGGGGGAAAGGGAAATTGTCCTCTAATGCTGTCTTGGTTGCTCTTTGAATTTGTTGTTTGCCATAGCTGCTTTGGTATTTGGTAAGTATCTATCAAATAGCCTGGCCTCTTTAGATCATACAGCGAGTGGGTCTATTTATATTCTATAATAAAAATGGATGCTGTGACGGCACCCCAGAGAAATGTGGTCATGGGAAACAGCTGAGGTCAAACCAACAGGAAGAGGAGAGGAGAGGAAGAACTCCTCTCAAGGGACAGAGTGTAGTTTTCTTGATGGTGAACATGTTGACTGGTTCTACTGGAAATACCAGCATATTTCTTTACTGCTCACTTTATTTGTACTCATGTGCCAGAACTTTTATGTTCTGGCAGCTCCACTGGAAATATGCAAGCAGATCCCATCCTTTGTATGTTAAAGACAAATATAGAAAAGACATCACAGAAATTTCTAATGATGAAACCTTTCTCTTTGCCCCGTTGTTGGCATCTCCATCAAACTGTCTTATGAAAGCAAGCAGGACATGCAATATATGAATTTTTTTCCCCAAGCAAGTAATATCCAACTCCCTTAAACCTCTACCACAGTTTTCAGATTTGTTCCTAGAGTTTGGGGTTCATCTGGAAAGACTCTTATCTTCCAGCAGCCATGTGGAGCCTTGTAAAATCTTTATGAGACAAACCACTCGCAATATCGGGGAGAAGCCTCAACACTTTAAAATGATATACAGCTGTTCAATAGTCTACGCTACTCAGTTGTTACATGAACCATCTGGCTGAAAGATGCAGTGAAAAGGTCTTGATATCAGTAGTTGAAGACAGACAGGGCGTGGCCAACACTGGTTTCACTAGCATCCTCATACTGCACAAGCTCAGTTAACCCGGTCATTAAATTTCCAAGACTGGATGGCACATTTTTATAGTAACCATGTTACTTCGACCTTTCTCGGTCTGTTAACAAGTGAAAGTGAAATGGACAGTTGGCACAGTTGGGTGGCAGCTCCAACATTTCAAATTGTTTGTAAACCTCACGTGGATCATTTTCTGTTTGTTTTTCTTTTTTGTGTGTGTGTGTGTGTGTGTGTGTGTGTGTGTGTGTGTGTGTGTGTGTTTTTCCAAAAAGAGAGATTGAAATGGTTAAATGTGTTGCTCTGGCGATCTGCTTCACATAAGGCATGCTAGAAAACTAGATTAAAATTTAAAACAAATCCAAAAAGCTTATGCTAGTGATCGCATAATGTGGTTTTGGAAAAAAAACATCAACCGGTTTTAAGCCTCTGGATTGTCTGCTAATTTATCATAAACTGGATGACTGGGCCAGTTATGTGAGCCCAAAGTGTAATAAGGTGTGTGAGTCAGAATGTGTGGGTATTTATGTATTTGGTGTGTAAAAATGTGGCATCCCAGTAATTGTTTTTTTTATTACTCTTTTTTTTTTTTTCTTCTTTTAACTCATTTTTTTCCAAACCTTAGAAAATGTCAGTTTCACCTTAAAACCTTACACTGATGTGTAGTTAATGCAATGTTTTTGTAAAGGACAACCAAAACAACACAGCTGTGTCCAATTGTGGCTTTCATTGGAATAATAATGTCACGGAGTGGAGGCTCGAGAGAGGTTTGGACCCAAAAGCAGACTCAAGAAAGCGCATGAACTATTTACAAGGTTTATTCACAAAAGAAGCAAAACTGAGACTAGAACATGGATTTAAGTCAAGAAACTAGACAGGAGCAGTAACGAGTCAAAAATGGGGGGGGGGAAATGCTTGGGCACAGGGAACACAAGGAGGGCACGGGACGGGAAACTCTATAATAGAGGAGAGAGGAGCTACTGGGCAGGTAAATAAGAGAATGGCTAGAAGTGAGTTAGCATTGCAGAGGGAGGTGTGCTTACTTGCAAGTGAAAACCAGTTGGCACAGGAGGGGGAAGCCATGAGAGTGTCCAGAGGAAAGATGGAGCTCATGAGAGGTGGTGGTCTGCGTTCCAGGAGATCCAGAGGGAGGAGGGATCCAAGAGAGGCACAACAGGCAGGGGGCAGGCCACGGAACGAGGAGAGTATGAAACCTTTTGGTGAGTAGACTGTTTGGTGTAGTTGCTCAAAACTGGACCAGCGCTGCTGAGTAGCACAACAGGAGATGGATCTGGAGAAACTGGGAACAACAGGGCAAAGTTACAGTCGAGCAGGAATGAGGAACACAAGGAGGCCCAGTTACCACCAACGGTAGCAGGACAAACTGGTGGAGAGTGGTAGGCAGCGCTGGCTTAAGAACCCTCCTGCTGATTGCCCTGGAAACAAAGAACAGGTGAGGTGCTGAAGACTCCAGCCCGGGGGGATGGAAACCTGGAACACCTCTCACGAACAGGAACACCACCCAGACACTCCCACGGCACATGACAAATAATGACCATCTACTTTTTTACAGTTTCTCATATTTTGTTTGTTCCTCTACCAGCTGTCACACAGATAATTTTAATGTTCAGTAAATAGGGTATCAAGCTGAACCGCTGCCATTTAGATCATTTGTTTGCTGTGTCTGCAGATGCTATAGGGCCACTTTGTTTGTGATTAAAATTTTATGTCCTTTAGTGACTTTAATCATCATTAGTGGCTTGTTGCATTGTGTGGCACAGTTGTACTCATAAAATTGACTTGGAGTAATGTTTATGAAAACAATACAATTTGATGGATCAACTCACAAATAATGTATCAAGATTAGTTATATTAGTGTGTATATTTGCAGCAGCAGTATAATGCCATAATGAAATTGGACAATAAAGTGAATAACTCTGCATTTGTGTATGTACATGTACTCACACAGAGAGATAATAGGTGAGCTTGACATAAAAATGCTTTCACTATAAGTTAATGGCCATATAGAGCAGTTTATATCCAGATCAAATCAATATTGGCTAGTTTTATTGATATATATATATATATATATATATATATATATATATATATATATATATAGAGAGAGAGAGAGAGAGATTAGTGTGTGTGTTTACACAAATGAAAAAATACACTGTAAATGTTAGAGTTTGCTGACCTGTCCAAGAACAGTCTTGTCCTCATCAGTGATATAAAGCCTTAAATGTGCAATCAGTTGTTTTTGGAGTTAATTAATTAGGAAAAAAGAATATTGTACTCATACATATACACTGATTACTGTGTAATTACACATTCCAATAAATGGTTCTCATATTCCTGATATTGTTAATTACTGGTTGTCAGCAGATTAGAAATGCAACCCTCCCATCTGCTGATAGTTGAGTGAAGGTGAGGCAAATGTCTGTAACTGAGTGCTGAATGTAGTATTTTTTTCTATTCCTTTAGTAGCTAGCTTTAATACATCATAACAATCCAGATTAAGGAGAAGTGAATACTTATTCTGATGCCTATAATATACAGTATGTACAGTACGTACTGTATAAGTACTGGTGAGTAATATACAGAGGTTATTTACTCTCTCAAATGACCTCCATTGGGCTAAACTGGAAATGGTGTTGGACACCGAATGGAGTCCAAATACTGCATGACTGACTCTTCTTCTCTAATCTATATAATGGCACACACAGGTTAGATTAATATGGATGATGGATCCCAGCAATGGTTGATGTTGGTAGGTTCTGACAACCTTTGGGGACATCACTGATAAAACGGAAATCCTCATAACTTCACTTAATGTGATTGGTTGGGGTGGCGGTCTCTGCACATGCTCGGTCACTCCCTCGTTACTTGACAAGCTGTTAGATGTTCTATCTTTATAAGTGACATGCCACCACACGCACACACACATGCATGAAACACAATGACAATAGCACCCCCATATGTTCTCTGCCACCTAGATGACACAGTATATACATAATGATCACACAGATGACACACAGTCATACCAGCTTTCAAAATGAAAAAAACGTAATGAGGTGCAGCAAAGAGAGCGATTACTTGCTGTTCATCAGTCAGATGTTTCCTGTTGAGCTCTTAATAAATTCTACATGTTTCAAATTTTCTGTCCAGGTTTCATACCAGGTATATTCCTGAAGCTTACAGAGCTTATGTTTAAAATCACTTCATTAGCTGGTATTCAGTTCTTTGTGTTTGGGCAGATAATTTTCCTTATTTAAAGGAGAGCTGTACTTTTCATTTTAATAAAAAAAATTGTAAAAAAAAAGACTGCCTTTTTTATTTATTTATTTATTTATTTTTTAACTAAAACCCCAAACCTGCTTCAAACATTGAGTATCTCAGACCAGGCTAAAGGTTTACCTTCTGCTGGACAGTGACACTAAATACAGGCAAGACACCACTGGGCTGACTTAAAGACAGTTGTGTGAATGTCAATCATGTGAGTGGCCCAGTCAAAGGGACTTGAACCTAAATGAAATTTATAGCAAGGTGTACTGACCAAAAATCAAAGCTGTGATTACTCCATAGTTTACTGCAGCTAAGTGCTGACTGAGTGAAGGGGTCTAAATATTTACTATTTCAATGTGATATTGACATATTGACAATGTTTCATGTGAAGAATGGTCATTTTAATATATTTTCAACCCTTTTAAAATTCAGTTGCTTTGGGGAATTGAGTGATTCTGAACACAGGTTACCAGAAAGGCTGCAAAAAGAAAATATGAAATTCAAGGAAAGCGAATACTTTCTGAATGCACTTTATTATTTTTGGACTATATTAAAAATTGTAACTCTCTGATTAAGCCATGGTTGATATCCCTGTGTTGTTGGCCCATCCTGGGCAGTGTTCATTATCAGTAAAGAAAAAATATTTATATCAATGGTGGATTTGGACATGATTTCCTAATCATTGACATCATTTCATAAATCCAAAGTTGAATATTTTATTCCTTCCCATATTTGCTGAAGAGTGGTATTGACACACACATTTTTATAGTAATTGTGGTTGTTTTTCTGTTTTGTTTGGTTTTTATTAGGAGGTTGCAACGATCCAGTCAGTTTTCTCTATGTGCCCCGTGTGCACAGTCCTTCCAAAGCCATTATTATTCTAGTCTTGTGCTCATGTGTGAATGTTGGCTTGTGTTTCTAGATAAAATGATGTGCGGTGGTAATCAGTAAGGGTGTTTTGGTTATATCAGCATTATTCCTCAGTATCATGTTCATTTTTCAAAATGATTTCAGAGTGTATCTTGACTGGCAGCACAGGCACAGACAGTTTGATTTGCAGTTTCAGTATCAGTTAAGACTGAGACATCATCACTCTGGGATGTCCTGTAGTGATACTGTTAACAACTCATTGGACTGATAAAGAGTAAGACTAAAAAGAAGTTGTCAGTTTAATATCATACAGATACAGACAGATATCATCCAGGCACACACAGAAATTAGTTTGGGAAATATTTATCATAGTTTGAGAGTCTTTTGCACCATCCAGTCCAGCTCATAATTAACTGGTAAATTCCAGAGCCAGTAGTTATATAAGGTCACTGAGCAGAGAAATGCTGATTAATCTTAGTTTATGTGTCAGAAACTCCATACAGCACTAAATCTGACACTTTGTGAAATTTAAGGCATATAAGGCAACTTAATTGTTTTGTATGCTCATCCGCTCATTAAACACGTATTCTCTGTTTAATTTAAAAAAAATTTTTTTATTGTGTTTCAGTCTCTGAAAGACAAAACTCTGCGTGCATCTGTGTGGTTGAACTGTCACCATGAAGCACCAGTCTATTTCCCGATGGCTGAGTCAGCTGGGACTGCCACAGTACTGCACAGCACTGGAGCAGGAATATGATGGTGTAGAGGTAATACAAGTACATGTGCAAACACAACAGCACAAACCACATGTTTCTAGCTTCCTGCTTTTAAATGACTTGTGAAGCTGTTGTAAATTATATAAAACAACAAGCTTACAGGAAAACCTCTTGAGAAAAAGCTGTTTACTGGAAAGTAAACATCATTCTCCAGTGGTCAAGAAAAAATTTTATGTGGGTACTTAACCTGCTGACTCTTCAGAAGTGTTTTAGTGTTGATTGTTAATCATTTTAAACATGATATTAAGACATAATATAGAAATACCAAAAGAGAGGCATCCTTTGTATTTTGTATAACTGAAAACTGTTAATTCAAACTTATAACAAAACAAAATAAGCAAACTGAGAAAACAATATCAGTATCTAAGTCAGCAATCTGATTCAGTGTTAAACAGCTGTTTGAGCTGTTTGGAAACTAGCATTACATGGGGAATGTCAAGGCTCTGTCCACAGTGCAAGTATTACACAGTGACGTGGTGATCAAATAGCACAGAAAGTTAATGACATTCAGTGATTTCAAGCAGCTATGGTCAAAGTAACTGCTGGCTATGCCAAATGTGCAAAATACAACATAAACTTTTTTTGGAAGTGAGTGAAATTGCTACCCATGAGAGCGCAGGGTACCGCTGATTAGAGATACGCATTGGTTACCTAGGCAACCAAGTGACAGTCGACTTTAAAGTGATGTGTGACAAGTGAATCACTTCCAGTGTGAGCCACCTTAAAGGAAATATAATTCTTATATAATTTTTACATATATATTCTTACATATTCTTGAAAACATATGTTGGAAAAAAACAAAAAATCCAAATCAATTACAAAAAGAACCACAAAAAGACACCACTGATGATTTGAATAATCATTTTGAACTACAGAGGACAATTAAAAAAAAATAAATAAATAAAAACAATTGTTTGAGCAGATAATGAGATGTGCACGATCCTATACCAGATGTTGAGTTAATTTTAGTTGGAAAATCTGAAGCAAAACCTATACAGAGGGCACAACATGTTTGTTTCTCTAGAGAAAGTGACATGTTCGATAGTAATAATATAAAAAGTGTTTAAGAAAGGCAATTTATGGTCCCCATGTTAAGTGAATAAATACATTGTAATTTGAATGAACTGACCTTTTTAAGTAGTCACACAATGTTTGCATTCCAACAACTGCAATAGTGGTTGTTATTAAGGCAGTTTCCCACGACAGACTACTAAAGCAGCCTTATAAAACTTCATCACCGGCCTGAATGGACAGTGATGTGAATGCTGTTCAGCCATTACCCAACTTCATGCTGAATGGTACACAGCCATTGGCTAGGGGACAAGATTCATGAGCCAATAAGACATGAATTATTCCATTACCTCTAGCTAATGTTTACCCAGAATGCATCTGTGGTGTTAGTGAAGGCATAATAGAGAAAATATACGAAAAAGAAAGTGAAGCTCGCGCAAGAAAATGCTGTTCTTGTCTTGTTTATACAAAGGAGTGTAGATATAAGTTGCTGTGTGAAATATTCTCTCAATATTAAGCAGTTAGATGAAATTCTGAGCTTAGATCTACAAGTAGCTAATACTTTTGGATGTACACTGTGTATTTTTTTTCTCAGCATAAAGGAAAGTCTCTGTAAGGTCTGACATGTATCCTTAAACTGATGAAGAGTTGTTGTTTGCACTTCTTGTTACACTGTAATTGCTGTTCTGGGTACCATAAAACTAAGAACTATCCCCTACCTCTTTCTTGACCATCCTCCATTCATAATGAAGTCAGTGCAGTGTTGCTAACCTTCCTATTCATATTATAATAACAACATGAGGTTCAGCGCCTCTGAACCATCCATGCTTGTGAACACAAAACTAACTTAGCTAACACCATTAACACAGCCAGCAACTGCATGCCAATTGTGTATAAAGAGCATCGCTTAATTTTTTTTAATGCGTTTTAAACTGCACAGGCCTCTGCTTGGCAGACCATCTATCATGTTGTGCATTTAGATTCAAAGCAGAGTTGTTAACATGAGGTCATGGGACACAAGTTGCAAACACTGACCCAGTTATTCACCACTTTATTGTCTTTAAGGACTGTTAAAATCTGATCTTGTGTCCAAACAGAAGAAATCTGGAATTCTCGTTTTCTGATGTTGGAAGTGTTGGGGTCATTATTCCAAAAAAGTAATGTATTACATGCTACTTCTTACTTTTCTCGCAGTATGGTACTTAATTTTTCGCCAGAGAAAGTAATTTGTTACATTGCTAGTTACATTACTTTGGCATTACTCCATAATTTGACCTAAAATGCATTGTCATGTAATTACCAGCTAACAATATAAAGCTTAGGCTACAGTTCCACACATCAACACAAATCTTTCTGCTAATGTAGACGCACATAGATCTTTCTTGTAGGTTTTACGTAAGAAGAAAGCTGACAACACCAGATGAAAACCATCCCAAATAGACTTTAAAGCCATAGTGATTGTGCTTTAGAAACATGCACAGGTAGAGATGGAGAATGGACGTCTGGCTGTACATCACTGCATTTGCTAACTGTTGTAGTTCAGGTTCTGGCTGCTGGGCTGCGATCGTCATGAACTCAGCTTCATCGTCATTCTGGGTTCTTTGCTATCTTTGTGTTAGCAGTATAATGTGGTTGTTTCTGTACTGGATGCTGTTAGCACTTACGTTAGTGCTAAGGTTTGTAAGGTTGTAAGGTTTTACGTTAGTCACGCTCTTATCCTTTTGTGCCATAAAAATAAATGTCCATGTCTTCACTCCTCAAAAGCTGGTCTTCCTCAAAAACCAAAGACCAAATGAAATGAGCTGATTGTAGACCATTGCTCAGGAAGAAAGAAGAATGCTTGTTTAATGTTTTATTTTTCTTTCTAGCTGCCCAGCGTGCAGAGAACTGAAGAATCTTTGTAATGCAAGTAACAATATAATTGTAACTGTAATGTAATTACTGAATTTAATACAGTAACATGTTGCATTACTGAAAAAAGTACTGTGATTATGGTAACGCGTTGCAGTAATTTTTAATTTCATTTCTGATGTTATGTATTATAGATTTTGATGTGATGATGATTCTGTGCTGAGACAGAATTTCTCTTGATTATTCCCAAAACTACAGCTAACGGTTAACGTACAGCATTTAGTTAGAGAACACAGGTTAAATTATAAGGTGCAACAACTGTCTTTGCACTTTTGATAGAAGTTTTTCTGCCACGTGACTCAAATGTGACTGGAGAGTCAGATGATTGTATTAAAATAAGATGGAGAACCACAGTAATAAGAGTTTGATATTTAAATTCAAACCGCCATTTTATTACCAAAAATATCGATTCATGCAAAACATTCCAGATCACTGCGACACAGTGAGATGTTTAATGTCCGGAAACATCCCTACGTCTCTGCTTGTCTTTTCATTTACTTGCACCTTCATTGTTGAAATAACATTTACGCTGGCAAAACCAACATCCACAACTGCTATATCAACTCTCCACAGGACTGGTATGAGAGTTCATATTGTTCAGCTCTGCGTGATGTGGAAAACGGAGAAAAAAGAAAACATGTCAACTTGCTGTTCCATGGAGACGGAGATGAGAAAGACAGGAGAGGGAGGGAGAGCTTCTGAGAGCGAGACAGAGAGACTTCCCCTCCCCCTCAAGCACATGCGCACACCTTGAACTGTGTGTGTGTGTGTGTGTGTGTGTGTGTGTGTGTGTGTGTGTGTGTGTGTGTGTGTGTTTGGTTTTTTGTTGTTGTTTTTTTTCCATTTCCACCTTTGTCCTTTGTGTGTACTTTTGTGCATGGATGACACAGAGTTCGTTTGTGTGCATGTATTTGGCTACTTGTGGATGCAGGTGAGCAGCTTCTTACTTGCAGTGTGCTTGTGCATTATTTCTGTGTGATTTTAATTTGTCTGTGTGTGTTTACATTCATGGGTCTGCCCACTGTGTGCTCATGTAGTCTAAATAGAGCAGTGTTTGTCATGAGCCATGAGAATACTCATATTGTTGAGCAATCAGAACAAAAAGCCCTTGGTCTGAGCTGAGAGCAGCGTGTGATGCCACACTGTGTCACATTTGTGTCTGTGTGTGTTTTGTTTTGGGGGTTTTTTGTGTAGTAATAACCGTACTATTAAGGTTGGGTTATGGTTCAAAGACATTGTAGGTCTCTACCTAAAGGTCATTTAAGTTAATACCACAGTGAGTGTGGAAGTGTGGCAGGGTGTGTTAAGACAGTATTGTAATGACAGCAGCAGGATGAGAGGAGGAAATGACACATTTGGAAGCTCGGAGGTCACTTGTGGTCTCAGCCTTGATTCTGCACTGCTTGAGCTGCTAACTTGTTCTGATAGACTCTGCATTTCCAGACTTCCGCCAAGAGCAACAACAATTGTTTACTTTCTATGTTAAATAAAAAATGTCACTCAGACCACACTTTCTAGTTCCTCCTGGGGGATCCAGGGAGTCCACTAGACTCAATTTATGGAATAGTATTTCTGTTTTTACATCTGTGTTTTTCTGGAGTTTTCATTAGTCTGAAAGTTTAAATTTATACTTGGAAACAATTCATTCATATAGAGGATGTTGTATGTCATGTTTTTTAATAGCTGTCTGAACAAACAGCTACACTGTAGTGCAACTCATACTGCACACAGTTCTGACACTTGAAATATAAATAAGAAGTCAGTTTCCAACTTTAATTGTGTTTCTTATTCTTGTTTTTACCCCTCAGCCGTAAAAGGCTGATGGTGTATTGTAATCACTCTACTTGGTGGGTGGGTGGTATGCACACCCAAGTTTGTGAATGCAATAACTCGAGGGAATGTAGGATTTTGACTTTCATACCAGAAGTGCATCTACTGAAAACCTCAACATGTCCGAGGACAAGTTTTCTGAAAATCTTGTGAATGCGATAACTCAAGAAGGAAGTCATCTAGGATTTTCAATTTTATATCATACGTGCATCTATTAGTAGGCTGAGGAGCAGCACTGGTGCCTGCCAGTATTCTTGCATTTATTGCTCTTGATGTGTGTTATTCTAGTTGTTGGCCTTAACAGGCACCTGAGTGCAAAATATAATTTCACCTCATGCGAATACTTGCTGGAATGACAATAAGAACCTTTAAATTCTTGGAATATTGGAATAGTTACATCTAGTTAAAAGTGGCAGAAATGGTCTTGGCTTTTGACTTTTCTCTAACAGACAAAAGGATCAAAATATTACGAACTTTAAAAATAATGCCGTCCAGTACCCCAGCACTGCCCACTATGACCTCAGTAATACCACAAGTAGAATTATTGCCCTTTTCACAATGTTGACAAAAAACGGCAATGTAGGAGATTCATTTTAGAATTGATGGCAGATCTGTTAGATTGGATTGGATACATTAAGTGGGAATTATACTTTCACGTTAAAGGTATGCTGCAGGTATGTTGTAGCCTTAACCCAGCAACAACAATGTTTGTTTTCTATCTGAAAATGAAACTCAAATTTTAGTTCGTCCGGGATCCAGGGAGTCTTGTCAGTTTATGAAATATTTGTGTTAAAAAGTGTAAATATCAATAAGACCTTCTTTTTTTTTTTTTTACTGTAGCCTGGGACACAGCTTCTTTGAACCCGATACGTAATTGATATGATACAAGGACAACATAATGAATTTTTAAAATGTTATTTTATTTTAAAAAATCAAATGAACTCACTTTTATGATCCAGACATTATCTCACAGTAAAGCATGTAGACTATTTAACTTCACTATGGTTAAATACAGCTTTGTGAGTTTGTGTGTTTTGTACACCTTGAATTAAAGGTGTAGTTGCTAGGGTTAATTTGCTGCAACAACAAACTAAAACGCTGAGCAGAAAGTTGTTGAAAGCTGTAGACGACTCCCCAGAACTTCATAGCCTGTGGTAGTTTGAAACATTTCAGTGGTTTAGTATTTATTTTTAAGATCCAGTATCCAACAGTATTTCCAGAGCAGATTCACTTCACGTGAACATTTTTGTTTGCTTATATTTTCCAGGATCTGCTTCACCTCACAGAGTATGACCTCTTGGAGCTTGGAGTCCACAATCACCTCCACCGCCTGCACCTTCTTACTTCTCTACGCCTCCTTCAAGAGCGAGAGAGGAGGAGAGGTACTCTAGCACTCCCACATGCTGCCGGATGCCTGATCACTTTTTATCTTACCCGATCTATTCCATCAAGTTGTTGATTCTGAATCTGTTTTGGAATTGCCTAGTTTGACTCCTGGTGTGCCCAGCAACTAGACAGAAGCATTAGTGTCATGTAAAGACTTGCTTGTGCCTGGGGGTCGCGGGTGGAGGGGGTTATCTGACTGAGGATAATGCTGTCTCACTCTCTTTCACACACACTCTCACACACACACACACACACGCACACAAATAAATCTGAGCACTTAAACCAAAGCTGTCAGCAACTAGGGAGAAGAGTGCTGAGGCCTGCACTCCTGCTGGGTTTAATCACTTTTTGGAGGTGTGCATGTATGCATGCATGGATGTGCTTTTTTGGTGTGTGTGTGTGTGTGTGTGTGTGTGTGTGACAGACTGCTTTGTTTGCTCTGTTTCCCATGCATTATAAAGTGAAATCTAGCTGTTGTCTTGGTGACTGGGCTGTGCGTGATTGCTGTATAAGTTAAGTCACTAAATAATTTTAGTGGATCTTGTTGGCTGTTGCTACATGTTATCATACATACATAAAAGCAGACATAATCAGAAGATTCAAAATGGGCAAAATAGCCAGTTTGTGATCAAAACATCAAAACACTGCACTGCGCTCACTGCATCACTTAAAAAAAACAAACAAACAAAAAAACCCCACAGTGTCTTTCTTGGCTGAACTTCTGAACATTTTTTAGGAGCCAGACTTTCTGAAGTTGTTAAGAGGAAGTAGGGACTATAAAGAGTCTCCTCCTGTCTCATAGTAAACCTAGCAATTTGCAAACCAATCTGGTATGGAGTGTCTAAAAAAACAAAACACGCAAACAAAGAGACCTCAAGTATGAAAACATTTCACTTTCTGCATCTTGTTTGGCATAATTTGAGTTTTGTGGAAGTTTAGTTTTACTGCTGGTCATTTAGTAGTAAGATATTTGTGTTGACAAGTTGATGAAAATCAGAATAGTACAGTGGTTTTAAAAAAAAAAAGCCAAATGCATGCCACAGCCTTCCTCCCTCTCAATAAAACAGAAGTTACTCAGTAGTGGTTCAAATATCAGAAAATACATCATGGTACTCATAAATATACATTTGAAGTAATCAAATCCAATTGTAATAATAAAGTGAAATTTTTGGTTTATTGTGCATTGCACCTTGTACAGTCATGTGAAAAAGAGGGACTCAGATTGAGTGAGTTTCAGTTTCTTCCTTGTGGATGAAGGCTTCTAGTACCAAAGTACAGAACAACAAGATTTTAAAAATGGCTGTGTACCAGCAGCCCACTTCTCATCAGGGTATCCTGGTTCCTCAACACCTGACGCGGACCTTGTTAATCCGGGCGACGTCTGAGCTGGTATGGCTTCATATTTATGTCTCTTGCCCATGTCGAGATAGGCTTGGTTAGCATGGGGTGTCTAGCCTAGGACCCTTACTGGATACAGACGCCCCGGTCAGGAGTCAAACCTATGACTCCCATTCCAAAGGTGTGTAGTTTTTTTATACATACATACATACATACGAACAAGACAGCATCGGTGGGCAAGAGATGAGAATAGGGCGCTGTTGGAATGCTACTAGGCAAGTAACCCCTTCTGCTGGGGTAACTTGCCTAGTAACTAGTAGCTCAGTGTTCCAACATTCGGAAGAAGGTACTGCTCTCACGGTAGTGATGAGGTACAACACAAATGCTACGGCAAGGGGGAGCCAGGACGACAAGTCAGGGTGGAGATATCATCACCCCCACCCGAGATTAGGTACCAAGGCCCAAGTGTGATGGAAGAAGAGATCGTTGAGTGCGAGAGGAACTGACCTGAAAGATAGGATCATGGCAAAGCCTGAAACCTGGATCCTCCGTAGCCAGTTATCAAGACTAATTGAAGGATCTACTAGGTGACGTGAATGCAGTACTACGGACAATACCTACTGCGACCACTACCGAGACCAACCAGCTGATTTACACTACGGCAGCAGTGATCAGAGATGCTAGTCCACCAGTGCTGGGCGAGTTGCTTTGAAAAAGTAATTAGTTATAGTTACTTTTTTTGAAGTAGTAACTAGTAACTGAGTTAGTAACTGAGTTACAATATTCCAAAAGTAACTAATTACTAGGAAAAGTAACTATTGCGTTACTTTAAAAAAATGTTTAACCTCTGGGGTCCAGGGTATAATCGGCTGTTTTTTTGACTACTTTTGATTTTACCTCTGCATTTCACCTTTAAAAACTGTTTACCTCGCCTTGTTTGGTATCATTCTTTTCAGCACAACCTCACATGTCTGAATTTACAGTTATTTTTTCATTTTGACATACTGTATTAACACAATTGATCTAAAATCAGAGTAAACACATAAAATCAGAGTAGAAAAAAGTTATATTTTTTACTGTAATGACCACGAACATGTCTAACGAATCATTTTCATAGCTTGAAATGAAAATATAAAGTGTACATTTTTAAAACCTATGCACAAGTTTTGCAAAGAACAAAGTTAAATGCAGCTATTTACCTAAAAATACAGCCAAGGCGTTTTTTATAACCATTTCAAACTATTAACAGAACAATCAGGCGTTCTGCATCAAATAAGAAGTCACACAAATTATTTGTGCCACTCCAAAAAATAATTTCTGTCCACTATAAGATAAAGGAGAACGTCACAAGCCTGACAGCAGGAGGTGTA
>VVHJ01060790.1:56396-76910 GCA_015107715.1 Tylochromis polylepis | reverse complement strand
AAATTGATTCATAGGTTTTACCCTACCAAACAATATTTGTCCAAATTTATGGCTGAAATAAATGTAAATTGTACCTTCTGTCAAGAGCAACCTGAAACAGTTACTCATTTGTTTTGGTCATGTAAATTTACATGTAAATTCTGGAAGGACTTCCACAAGTTTATTACTGACTCTGTTCTCCCTAATTTTCAACTATACTACAAGGATGTTATCTTTGGCTATTATAATTTTAAAAACAAGGACAATGATGCTTTCTTCTTTATGAATATGGTTTTATTTTTGGCAAAATTTCACATACACAAAAGCAAAGTCCTCGGCAGAAAACCCGAACTTCTTGTATCAAAAGTGGAACTTGCACAATATATAAGGACAATCTCCTCATCAAAAAACACGAAGGCTCTCAAGACTGTTAACATCTGTAACCATCTGAAACTGCTAACTTGATTTTGGCTCTTGCAAACTTTTATTTATTTATTTTAATTTATTTTATTTTTGTACTCACTTTTTATGTCATTGTCCCCGTCACTTTCATTGTTCCTCATTGTAATACCACAATGTCATCTTTTATGTGATCTCTGTTTTTCCTAACTGTATATCTAAAATGTGATAAAGTTTTTTTTTTAAAAAAAAACAAAAGACACAGGGTCACGCTTAGTTAGGACAGGGGTGAGCGTCCAATCGGGCTCAAACAGGAAGGAAAGAGCTGCTGGATTGCGCCAAAGGTCAGGTAAATCTTCATTTTTGACTCAACTCTCAAAGCTCTAGATGCTGGCTACGCAAAGTCAGGACTTCAGAGGCGGACCTAATTAATTTCAGCCTAATTTCAACGGCTCTCACTCATTTATTTTCCAGCCCAATGACTGTTATCTGCTTATTAGGGCCTCGTAAAGTAGGACCGGTGCAGCCACTACTTTTCCACCCATCGCATTCTCACAAACGGATGTGCTTGTCACGGTACTGGGTCTGCGACTTAGTGTTCTGTGTATTTTAGTTTTATTCTTTGATTTTTGTATGTTCTCAGAGTTTCCTGTTTTATTTTGAAAGAGTCTGTGACTTTATCATTATTGTGTTTAGGTTCACTTCCCCTGTAACGTCGTTAGGTTCATTTGTGTCAGCTGTTTCCTCATGTGTTTCCACTCCCCCTGATTTCAACGGCTACTAGTGTGTATTTAGTCTGTGGGTTTCCGTTCACTCATTGTCAGGTCGTCTGTTATTCCACACCATAGTCGTCATAGGTTTCACAGTTGTTCATAGCCCGTACTCAGTTTAGTT
Source organism: Tylochromis polylepis (assembly GCA_015107715.1). Taxonomy (NCBI): domain Eukaryota; kingdom Metazoa; phylum Chordata; class Actinopteri; order Cichliformes; family Cichlidae; genus Tylochromis; species Tylochromis polylepis. The sequence continues at coordinate 75,638 of VVHJ01060790.1, read as the reverse complement.
GTTGTTTTCTATTTTTCTCCTTAGCGTTCTTGTTTTTTGCCTTCATTCAGCCCTAATAAAGGCTCGCTTTTGTTTTGTAAACCAGCTCTGTCTCCTGCAGTGTCTGCTCTTGGGTCCGTTTAAAAAATACATCGGCGCACCCCGCCGTGACAGCGCTCTGCTTTTGTTCAGTGAAAAGGCCCCAGTAGAGTTGTGTGTGTATGTGGGAGTAGGGGTTATGTGATTCGCCTCGCTCCGATGGTGCGTCTGGAAGAAGACGAACGTCACTCTCATCACCAAAATCCGCCTGTACCGCACAATGGTATTGCCCATTCTTCTCTATGGATCCAAGACCTGAGTCCTCCTCAAGGACGACCTCAACAAGCTCGAGGTCTTCCAAATGCGACCGCAGTCAAGTGAGCCCTCAAATGCGCCGTTGGCGTCAGATTCTCCGAGCGTCCCTCCGTGACCGTCTCGGCAACAACGCGATAAGTAGTCAGAGTCACCAGCAGCCCTCGATGGAAGAGCTGATCCAGAAGCGACGACTGCAATGGTTTGGCCACGTCAGCCGCATGAGCAACCATCACCTGCAGCAGCGCCCCGCCCACTGGAAACTCAAGCGTGACGCGCCCAAGAAGACCTGGCTCGAGCAAAAGGAAGACTATCTTAAACGACTTCTAACCCTCGAGCAAGCAAAGGTCAAGGCCTGGAAGTGCATCGTTGACCATGATGGAAACCCTACGGCATCCACAGCGACGTATTGGCTTGGTGGACGACCTCCCCTGCCGACCGCCAGCTAAGGACGACAAAAGAAGAAGAAGAAAGAGGGGGTATGCGGTTACGCCACATATGACAAGTCGGTGGCATTAGGGCTTCACGCTAAAGAGGAAGTCACATGACTTAAAGCCGCTCTCTCCCCGGTAACGTCAACAAAGCTGCTGCATCGAGAATCCAGCTGTCCGCTCGCCGCATTGAATTCACACAGGAGACTTCATCCTCTCTGTACCGAGAGACTTCAATCGTTCATGTTTTTGGTTCTGATCAAACAAAATTACAATCTTAAAATAATCAGTTAAAAATATAAACAAATTAAATGTACACTGACGATTATGTACAATAATAAAAAGATGAATCAATACTTCATCCATGAGATGAACATTTAATGCTCTTTTTGTGTGTGTGTGTGTGTGTGTGTGTAGCAGCTGCATAAAGATGCACTGATATCAGAGCACAAACTATTTCCTCTTTCTACGAAAAGGCTTTAAATCGTCAGGATTTTTGTGTCAATAATTATAAAACTGTGCTCTGACTCTCATTAAAGTCTCATTTATACGTTAAACTAACGCACAAACATCAGCTGATGGTTTATGAGTAATCACTAGTCGCACCTGTAAATTCTAAAAGGTTAATACACGTCTTAAAACTGTACTTTAACTCCTTCCCTAATAAAGAAGACACCTGACAACGTCCTCTGTTTTCATACCTCAGTATAAATCAGTAAACAGGTGGTTTGACGACTATCAGGATACTTTCTACTATACTATAAGAAAGCCTGAGATATGAGAGAAACCGCTCGGCTCAGAGAAAAGCCTCCAGAGTTACTCCTAGCAGGCTTTCAAGGGGTAAAGAGTTAATGCCGCGACTCGTCACGAGCTGTGGATTTCTCTTTATAAGACGACGGCCCTTTGTGAGATCAGAACGCACAAAGTGTTAAATGCACAGTATTTTGTTTCTGTCACCTCTAGGGTTAAATTCATAACAGAAACATTATTTACAGTGATGCAGTGCATTCACTCTGTTTTATTACAAATTCTTTATGATTTGGCAGGACGGTCGTCACCACTTGCACAAAACAGCCCTGGTATATATTTTTCTTTCTCTTTAAAGCAATACTGGGTAAACGTCCAGTGATTTAGAAGCATCATAAAGGTGTTTGTGTATAGTATAACATGTTATTGACGTCGTATATTATGGTTTTGTTTTTTTTTGGTTGCATTTTTAATGTGTTTTGAGTTTGCGTGGCTGCCACCACGGTTGGTGAATTAGATTCGTAGATGACCGTTCGATTAGTTTGATGCTGCCAACACTTTCATGTTACCGCGCTGCTCGGTTAACTCAAATAACGGAAAGATATCCTGGATATGCTGACCTCGCTCCGTGGTATACAGGACTCAGAGGCAGCAGCAGGAGTGCCTGTTTAGCCTCATGAATAATATTAACAATGAAAATATTATTCGAACATCGTGAAGTCTGTATGTGTTTCATAGTGTCTAACAAGCCTGGTACAGTTAAACCTAACAGTTACTACATGACGTAAACACCAGCGTTATCTCTTTTTAATAAACTTTACGCGTTTATACACAGGTCACGCCGATTATTGAACAAAAACACAAAGATCAGGTGTTAATCGGATTTATTTGCGCTCTCCCCTCCTTAAACATATTTTTAATGTTAGTTTTAATTCAGAATTGGCGACTGAAACAAGTATGACACATATGAACATCAGGAGAGAAAGACCCGACAGATATAACCAAGAGGTGACAGTCAGCGAGGGTTATGACAGTTGTGTACCGATACCCGCGCTTTGTCGGCGGTAATAACAGCTCAAGCGCTTGCGAGGCGAGCGGGTCTATCACACGCTTTTCCGTGAGACTGGGCTGGGCAGACATCTCCGAAATCATCGAAGCACTTTTGCAAATAGGCTCTATCTTGACAAACCGACCAGATATCTGAAGATTAAACCACTACATTCTCGGCTAAAAAAATATTAAAAGTGTATTTGGTGACACACAAACAGGGTATTTCAAAGCACAGTTCATTTGTTTTTTTATATGTTCATAGTCGCTGTTGAACGAAAGAATGGCCACCAGGCCAAAGCAATGGTTTTGACTCGATCAGCGTTAACCCCGCCCTCTGACTTTGATGGATAAAATTAATTTAGGAAGACAGCCGCAGAATCAGGACTGCCAGAATGAATTAAATAAATACATCATTAAATAATTAATTAAATGTGTCAATAATTAATTAAAATTTGAAATAAATAATTAATTAATTAAATGTGTCAATAATTAATTAAATATATAATTAATTAACTAATTGATTAATTAAATGTATCATTAATTAAATAAAAATTGAAATAAATAAATAAATAATTTATTAAATGTTTTAAATGGAATGAATGGGCATTTAATTAATTATTTAAATATTTGTTTAATTAATTAATTCCAATTTTAATGAATGAATGAAACATTTAATTAATTATTTAATGGCGCATTTAATTAATTCATGTTGTCACTCCTGGCCCTCCATAGTTATGAAGCAGTTTAATTCACCAGAATACTAAATCATCATCATCAAAGAAAAAAAAAAATCATCAAATCAATCAGTCGCATCATGGATTTACATGGATTCCAACCCACTTTACCTAATAAAGTGTATTTAAATCCTTGGTTAATGAAAGTAAGAATCTCTTCTTTAAAGAGTGACCTGGCCAAGAGGAGAGCATAGGCTGTAACAACAATCAAGCACAAATGCAGCCGACACACCGTACTAGCACGTGAACACATCTAGATCATGCAATAACACAGCAAGAACATCATCAACAACAAATCTGTTTCAAAGACATTTCTGTGCAACTTTTTGCGTTCTTTAAACTACAGAAATGAACAATATCTTAGAGGTTTTCTTTTTCAAATGAGATGCTGGGATGTCTGCTAATATGATGTATTTATATGAACTATTAGCAGTTCGGTTCAGCTCCTCATTCCAGTCATTTCATATTATTCTCTAAATGAACTCCATCAATGCCAGTGTGTGTTACACAAAAACCTATACGGTTCTAATAAATATATTTACCCCTTTTAAACCGCATTTATTTATTTTTTCCTGTTTGGGGGATTCAGAACAAAAACCAACTCCAAAATAAGATGCTGTCACACCCTGAGTACTTTGTGTGTCGCTGGTCCGCGCAGGTCTGCATGCAACCCCTGTTTGAAACGACAGAGGGCGTGCGTGTCCATCCACCGGCAGAGGGGTTAGTGTGAGTGAGAGAGTGATTCAGAGACACGCAGGGGGACCTGGCTGCTGCTGCTGCCGCCGTGCTACCCGCTCCTGCTGAGGGAAGAGGAGGAAACATGAGCTCCAGGAAAGGTGCGTATAACTCAGCCTCCAACTTAGCAACGCTAACCCGCTCCTGTTGGCGGAAGTTATGGGTGTACGTAGCCCGTGAGGGTATGCTAAACGCCATCCAGCCTCGCTGACGATATGTGCTTGTTCTCTCTCCCCCACCGCCACCTTTCCTCCTACACCCTTCCCCGGACTCGTTTGTGCCTGTGAATGAACGTAACCTCGGACCGGTAGTGATGGCCATCCAGGCTAGAAAGAGGAGGCCGAAGGGGAAGAAGGATAAAGCGGGTCACCATCGCAGGTAAGCGGGGCGGCAGCGGGAAAGTGTGGACGTGAAGTGTTTGTTTACTGATAGCGGGTCCCTCTCTGTGAGACACAAGCGCTGCTGCCGGTGCGTCGGCGGTATGACCGTGGACATATGGCACGGGCTGGTATTTTCATCCACAGGCGGGCTCTCGTGGAGTGTTTCGAGTTACCATTTACATTAGATGTGGACGGTGTGGTCCCTGGGTCTCCACCTGATTCCCAAATACGGCTGTCTTGCACCGCTTACAGCCTGCACATATTCGTGTAGTTTATTTTGCATGCCCGAGCTTCCAGCACAGATGGCGTCTTGGTAGATTTTGTTTTTTTTAACGAGGGCTTCAAAGGGAGGATTGACAGATCTCACGGCTCATTTCCGTTTTATTTTTAGCGATGGCAGCACCAGACTGGCATGGAGTAAACGCCCACTTACATCGCCTAACCCATGTGGGGAGTCTCTGGCGTGGTGTTATGTAACTTTTCTTGGCTCTCCCGGTGCATTGTTTCCTGGTTTTGCCAGGCAGCTTTACAGTATGGGTGCACGCGCAGTTCGGCGTGATTTTGCCGGCGTGAGTAGTTGCAGCCGAGGCTGGCGTGCCAGCAGCGCAGTGGCTGCGTAAAGTGCATGTGAATCGGAGTGGAGAGAGTGGGGGGCTTTCTTCATGGCGTGATGGTATTGGTGCGACGTCACTGGCAGCCGAAGAAGGCATCAATTAGGTGATACCAACGGTGCAGACACCCCAGGGTGGCTGCTGGTGGCTGGAATGTGCTGGAATTCCCAAACACCCGGACAGTCACAGTGAAACCAGATGTGCGCAAAAATAGCCATTCATAAAGGCAGATGTTCCTAAAAATAGAGAACTGACTCCACAGCTGTCTTGTAAATAAAACATGACTCATGCGGTGGCCTACAGGTGGCCTGTAATGGATGCAGGCTTACCTTTAGCCCTTTAAATGCTGGGAAATATAAAGTAGTGACTTAAACTACCCCACCCGTCCAAAACAAACAAACAAAAAGAACCCATCCACTCTGTAGCTAACATTGTAGCTATCATTTTTCTTTGGAGGTTAATCAACAGTAAGTTTCCTCAGAATTCAGTAGGTTCTCCCAAATATAAAAATATAAAAACCGTATATTACAACATTTTAGATACTACAACAACAAAATATTTGCTCAATAAACTGCTTAGACGATGCATCAGTTATTAAAAAATATTTGGCTATTATCAGCTCACTAACAGATGTGACAGCAGTTTTTTTTTTAATGTAATGTGTTCCCCCCCCAAAAACTTCATTATTTGATATAAATTTCTAAATGAGTTGAAATGACTACACTTTTATGGCATTGATATCCAGAAGAAACACAATATATGAACAAATTATGTATTAAAAAAAAGAATTTAGCTGAGTTCCTTTGCACTATGACCTTTAGAATATCCCTTTAGAGATGTCACAGTTATGTAATACTTTCAATACTTGGTTATCAAGAAACCCTGACACTTCATTAAATGTGGTTAATTTTTGACCACAATATGTGAAGTGTTGAGTGTGCCCCAAACATGTTTTGGCACATTTGTGCTTCAGTCTGTGGTTACATATCAGATTACGCAGGTGCCAGTTCTTGAATCTGGCATGCTGTTATTGGCTGATTTACTGGCAGTGCCTCTTTATTAAACTTCAGTTATAAAAGTTTGAAAAGCATGTATTTTTACACACAGTAGGTTTTTGCATTTCTGATCATTTCTGATTTTAAAAAAATTTGACACAGTGAAATTATTTTCTCATACAGGTCATCGGTTCCACAGATTATATTCTCTATCAGGGTGAATGATTGATAACAAGCTTTATAAAAACAGAACAGTTTTGACAGTATACACTGCAACTTGACGATGGTGTAGAGCAGCATATTCCTTTAGTACAACAGCCAAAAATTTTAAAAAATGTATGAGCAAAACAGCCTAAATAAGAATAATATATATATATATATATATATATACGTAACAGGAAATGACACAAAGTGCTTTGCATTTGATATAATCAGATTGCACTATACAATAATATATTAGAGGAACAAAGAGTTAATAGGGAAATAAACACTGAGAATTACATGGCAAGGATAAACATAGGAATAAGATAAAATGGACTTGAAACACCATTTAAAAAAAAAAAAGCCCTGAATGAACTTAAAGCAAGGATTAAAAAACATGAATCTTTAAATTCAGATTATTATAGATATGATTTTAATGGGATATTATTCCAAAGTCTGCAGGCAGAATGTGCTGTAAGCAGATCAGAAATATAATGTGGGGGGTAACCCATTAATGGCTTCAAAAACAAAGGGTAAAAATGTAAAAACACGTCTTTATTTCACTAGTAATCAGTGCAGCAGAGCCAGAACAGATGCTGTGCATTATAGTTGTCCAGTCGAGAAATAATAAATGTATGGATTACTGTGTTGAGGTCTACTGGGGATAATAGTGACTTTACATTTGCATCATATCTGAGATGGTAAAAGCTGCCTTTCACAACATTTTTCACTTGTTTATTAAAATTAAAATTCAATAAACTGTCAATAAAAACACCTAGATCTGTAAGCTGATTTTGCAAATTGGCACACAGAAGACCAAGGGTAGAGCACTGGAGGCTAAGCTGGTCCAAAAATGATCACTTCAGTTTTCTTGTCATTCATCTGAAAGAAATTCATTGCCATCTAGCATTTGAGGTCCTCCACACAGCTGAACAGGTTCTTCAACCAACAGTACATTCTCTGTGAAACTAGTAGTAGTAGTATTGTGTCATCTGCATAGCAGCGAAATGCAGTCTTATATTTTTAAAAAATGGAGCCAAGGGAAAGCATGTGTAAATAAGAGAGGTCCCATAATGGAACTTGTGGGGATGCAATAGGGTACTGGAGCAGAGGTAGATGAGGAATTTCCTATCTTGACTGAGAAGCTTCTGTCTCTTAAATAAGAGCTAAATCGTTTTAATAAGATAAAAACTAAATGAAAGAAGGAGCTCTGTTTAAAAATAAAAAAACAAGAAAAATAAAGTAAAATAAACTAGCTGATTAAGTACAAATGTTAATAAAAAGAGCAGGATTACCATAAATATTAATAAAATGAAAACTGATTTTACTAAAGTAAAATATTTGAAAGCAAAATAAAACAAGGAAATATTAGGTGGTATTAAAGTGAGTCAGTATAAGAGCACAGAGAGTGACAGTGCAGGGTCAAAATTAAAGTATATAAATGTAAACTGTTTGATCCCTGGCATCTATCAGAGGCAGTTTTGTCTTTATCTCACTGTCTGTGTCTCTTGATCTTGTGCTCTTTCTCTCACGTGGTGTTTAAAAAAAAATAGGTCACACATCCAGCCATCCATTCATTCATACAACCATTTATCCATCCCTGTAATGAGATGCTTATTCAGGTCAGGGTCACAGTTGCATCAAAGTAAGCTCATACACAGGCTCTCAAGCACAATCACAGTCTCTCTCTCGGTTTCTCTTTGGCAGTTTTACACTCCTGTTTAAATGGTGTTTTCATGGACTTTTATCCACATCCATTCCCAGCTTCTGCCTTCTGCCGTTTGAGATGGGGTTTTCTATTTAGAAACCACAACAACTCACATACACTCACGAACACGCCTTTTATCTTGAGCGTTAATAACGTAGATAAATAGTAAAATTTCCTTTGTGCTTCTTTTATGTAAGCAGTGCATTGTCACTTGACTTTGATGTCTTTGAAATTTAAGCAGACATAGTTCAAACAAATGAACTAACTCAAGTGGAAACATAAGCAAGGACAGGAAGATTTATATATGTGTATAAAAAGGACCCGGCTGTGAGGTGAAGAGATGTCTATGGTTGTACCAAATTTGAAACTGAGACCAAATATTCATTACAGAGATCCACAATCAGGGCAGCAGGGTATTTAACACTGTTACCTTACAGCAAGAAGGTCCTGCTGTTTAAATCTACCATCTGGCCTTTCTGCGTGGAGCTTGCATGTTCTCCCCGGATACTCTGGCTTCCTCTCACAGTCCAAAGACATACAGTTAGTGGGGTTAGGTTAATTGGTGATTCTTAATTGCCAACAGGTGTGAATATGAGTGCGAATTCTTGTCTAACTCTCTGTCTTATCAATGTGACAGAGAGGTGACCTGTCCAGGGTGTACCCCGCCTCTCAGCCTATGGCAGCTTGGATAGACTACTACTGTTTCTGTCTAGTTGCTGGTAGGGTTTTCTCTGTATCAGTCTGGGACTTTAAGAGAAACATAACACTTTCAAGATATAGATAACTGGGTTATCCTGTTAAGTCTGCCTGTCTAACATTGCCTATTAACATTGCGAATGAGCAAGACTGATAACATTTACTGCTTATCTCCCACATTAACCTTAACATTTTATTATTAGCCATAGCTGCTAGCTGCTACCTTAATGATAACAGACAGCTAATGTGGCTACAGGGTCACTGCTATTAGTGTTGTGAACACCAACTTAAGCTGCTAGTGAGGGGAGGGGCTGTGTGTCTCCCTCTCTGGTGGTAAAAAAAAGAAAGTAAAAAGGGACCAGTATACTTGTAGTGAAATCCGTGTTAATTATTATTATTATTATTATTATTGACCCAAGTATTTGTATTCAAATAGATGTATTCATGCACATTTTCATTAGCTTTCTTTCTTTGTGTGTTTCACTTGTTGCAGAGGAGTGTTTTTGCACTTTCCACAGATCAGTTATCATTTATAAGGCAAGGCTGAACCTTTTTTATTATGACAGTCTGTGGGGCAGTTTGAGTTACCCATCTTTATTTATTTATTCTTTTTGGCAGTCATAATCACTGGCAAACTAGATGCAAAGAGCACCGTTCTGTTTCTTAGCCTTGTAATATCCAGACTAAAATAAGTGGTAGAATCATTGTCGGTCATCTTAAATAAATTAATGTTGGGCTTAAACATGTTTATGACCAAATACCTGCAAAATGAATGAGACCGATCTTAGCTTCAGCTGTATGTTGTGGTTTGTGCAACTCTCATTTGCTATCAGTCTCAACTACGTGAACTAGGTCAGTATTACTAATACATGTCAATTTGTTTGTGCTGGCGTTATGATCTTAACATTAGCATGTTATGTTCCTATGTTAAGTGTAGCCTTCCAGTGGAAGTCTTATTTATGGGAAAAAATAAACAGCAGAAGGAAAATACATGCATTTTATTTTGGACTAAACTGTCCCTTTAAGGCAGTATAAACTATCTGTTTGAAGAGTTTATTTACTGCACTTCATTATGGTCTTTTAATGGATTATGTCCATCTTGCTGTTTGTCTTTCACTGTTGATCAGATACTGACAGGAGGAATGTTGCAATTCAGCAATACATTTGAGACGTCTGTCTTCTCATTGACTCAGAAACAAACATGTGCATATTTGTTTCACACACAACCATAATGTGTGAGAGACCACATGCTCAGTGTTGGTTTGATGTTTAAAGACCATCAGCACAAGAACTGGCTCAGTCACATGTTTGAGTGAATTGCTTGGCGCAGCGTATTTGTGGAGCAAAGAAACCGATGTATTGGCCTTGCAGCTGCAACTCTGGCCTTCAAAGCCTTTTTCAAGCTTTTATTACTTCTGTTCAATGTGGTGACCACACGTCATGTACCAGGCCTGCCTGGCCAATGCGAGCACAGTGCTGTTATTTATTGGATTTATCCATTAACATAACACAGTATTGACTATGTGTGTGTGAGAATGTGAGACATCTGTAGGTGGGTATACTTTCATATTGGTTGCAGACTAAAGAAAGTTCACACTAAATCCAAGTTTTTATCATCTGGATTTTGCTTTTGTGGCCCTTTGAGGTTCAGGTTATCAAATGAACAGAGTAACCCGAACTTACTGTTTTCTTTTATCAACATTTTTAGTCTGACTGATTGGACTACTGGTTCTCTGTCTGTGAGAAAGATGGATAGTGGAGTCTTGAAAGTTTGTTTGTATTGACTTTTTTCACAAAATGTACTCTTTCCCACCAATCAGGGCCAAGTCAGAGAACAAAGATGCAGGAGTTTTTTGTGTCTAGTGTCTAGATTACCAAGTTGTGGAGTAGTTTAACTTTAAAAAAAGAAATAATTTCTTATAGCAGATCTGTTACTCTCATTACTGATTACTCTGCGAAGTGTTTTCCTCATTTTACTGGATAATTGTTTTAGCAATAAAAAGACAGAAGCTTGTAATATATGTCTAATCAATTCACAGTTTCTTAAAGTGTAAACCCATTATTGTCGCACATAATAACTAGGAGTGAGGGAAACAAATAAAGTGCATAGTACAGGATAATAGCGTAATATTTTGTGTGGCAGTATTGTATCGATACAGGGACACCAAATGTTGATCTTTTATTAAATAAATGTGTGCTTGGGATATACTATGAACATGCTCCTCCATACTGTGATAACGTTAGACGAGAAAAATTAAATTAAATCTGCTCAGGCGGAAAAAAACATCCAACAGTGGACACACTTAGCTTGACAAACTGCCTCCTAATTCAGTCAAACTAATGGCTCAGTCACAAAAGTAAAAACAGGACAGCAACCTCCATGCATCAACAAAAAAGTCAGTGGCTGCCTGGTGATTGTATAGAATTTTTTCCCATTCTGTGACCGATTGCAACTTGCGGTGACTAAATGGTTGCCTAGAATTTAAGGGTGTTTGCACATTCATAACAACTTTTGATTGCAGGGGGATTGCGCAGGTTGCCTGATATAAGGCAATCTTTTTGCAACAGTTACAGTCTGATGTGCACTGCAATCACTCTCGGAGAGTTAGTTAAAGGTTTCCAAATAATTGCTGACTAATTTATAAATGCAGACAGACTGTCAACATGTTGCCATCAGTCTGAATGAATCTTTGCCAATGAGCACAACTCAGGTGGCTGCAATCAGGAAGGTTCCTGATCACAAATGTGATAGTGAAATGTAAATTTCTGTCTATGTAGAGAGCAACAGATATGGGATTTAGAATGATATGTTACAGTTAATTCCTGTATTATCAGAAACAGATTGGATGCAACTGCCAACTTGACCCCATTCAGTTGCAGACTGATATCAGACTGATTGCAGACTGTTTCCATCTTAATGACATTTATAGCAGGTTTTAGTGACACTGTTCATACGCTTGACAATCTCAGTTTAGCTTTGAACATCTAATTTGCGATGATAAATCCCAATATCAAATCTTCACAAGTAAGCAACAGGAGCAACTAATGTTTGAGATGTTGCTTCCAAGCTACCTGGAGAATTTAGTATAAAAATATCTGACACTGATTTACCATCGCTCAATAAATATTAGTGTAATTGTTTTAAATCTTTTTAACCTATACCTGCTTACTCAGTTTAGGTCTCTCTGTGTTATTAAGTCTAGACTGTTGCCTAAAATAAACACCACTGGTTGAGAATTGTTTGGAAGAAAGGCTGTGCAGAGTTGATGCCTAACTGGTGACTGCTGACTAATGATGTCATCTTGATTTACCCTGTCCCTGTCGTTTGTTACGCACCAGTTTCACTGTATCCTGTGGCATAAAGTTGCCTGGATTAAAATTGATCTGGCTACATGCATTTTCTCACTGACTCTATAGACTGACTTAGCATGTTATGAGCATGATCTTTATTTATCTTATTTTGGTGAGGCCCCTGAGTTTATCCTCCATCTTAAACAAGCTCTTTTTGCTCATCTCCCTTTAAACCAACTTTCTTCTGATTGACTGCCTCTCTGCCCCCTTTTTATGACATCATAAAGGTCCAAGATTAGAAAAAAATTGTCAGTACGCTTATTAGAGGATGACTGAGCCTTTGCAAGTTTCAGCAGCTTGGGCTCATTGTGAATCACCTCTTTTATTAAGTTGAACTGGATTAGCATACCAAGGCTAACTGGTTTTTGACTGTGAAAAGCGACTCCAGTATAATAGCATTCATTAGTCATAACTTTTTTTTTCTTTTTTTTACAGACTGGCAATAGGGAATCTAAATGCTAATATTCTTCTTGGGATGTATATCTGCCAGCTTGCAGTGCCTTTTGCAGCACAACAGGGCCTTCCACATGAAACCAGCAGACTCTAATCTGACTTATGTTCCCACACACTGCTCTGTAAACTGATTTTCGGATGCTTCGCTCAGGCTTTAGTCTTTGACTAAGAAAAATGAACAGCTAGCTGGCTAGAATCCTGTTCAGTGTGAGACAGTTTATCCTCCTGTGTAAGGACACAAGATGAACTTGGAGTTTACTCTAAATGTTATTTAAAAATTGAGCAAGTACAGTATGTAATGCATAGCACAGAAAGGTTACATTTCAGTGTTATAACATAGAGGTATGCAAAAATAACCATTATTTACATAGTGGGTGGCTGTAGTTCAGGAAGTAGAGTAGGTCATCTACTAATCAGAAGGTTGGTGGTTTGATCCCTGGCTGCTCCAGTTTGCATGCCAAAGTATCCTTGGGCAAGCTGCTGAACCCCAAGTTCCTCTCCGGTGCATCCACTGGAGTATGAATGTGTGTGAATGTGAGATAGAAAGAACTTAGGCATAGAAAAAAGTGCATGTGTAAATGGATGAAGGAGGCATGTAGTATAATGTGCTTTGATTGCTCAAATAGAGTAGAAAAGCACTATATATGAACCAGTCTGTTTATCATATTGCACATGCACACTGATTTCTCTTTCAAATACTTAAAAAAAATTTTTTTTTCCATTATTAGATAGCAAGAATGAAAGGAGATGACTAACCACTAGCCTAATAGTGCACACCCTGATTCTTGTATTAAAGTTCACCAGCGTCAGGCTGCTGTTATTCAGGTTTTCTTGGATATTTGCCATACCAGTGAATCTTGGGGAAAAAAAAAAAAAGAATATCTTGAAAGGTGTGTGTGTGTATGTTTTGTCATTTAACGCAAAAAGATAAACTGTCATATAATGTATTCATTACGTGTAAAGTGAAATCCTTTTTTGTTCTAATTTTGATGATTATGGCTCATAGCACATGAAAATCAGAGATCCAGCATCTCAAATTACAAGAATGTTTCCTTAGATCAAAAATGAATTTCCAATACACGTTCTAAAAATTAGCTTCCGTTACACTTAGTTGACATGTTACCACAAATTACTGCATCAATGTGCAGTGGAAGCAATCTGCTTGTGGCCCTGCTGAGGTGTTACTCAAGCCCAGGGTACTCTGATTGGACTCCTCAACTTGTCTGTGTTTGTGAGTTGGATGTTTCTCATCTTCCTCTTGACAGTACATTACAGAATCTCTGTGGGGTTCAGATCAGGGGTGTTGGGTGGTTAATCAACAATTAATAACATGGTCAGTAAACCACTTGGTAGTATTTTTGGCACTGTATGCAGGTGCTAAGTCCTGCGGGAAAAGAAAATTGGCATCTCCATAAAGCTTGTCAGCAGATGGAAGCGTGATGTGCTCTCAAATCTCCCGGTTGACAGCTGCAATGACTTTGGACAGTGAAGCGACCATCACTGACAGCAGCAGAGGACGTGGGACCCCAAATCATCACAACCTCTGTAAAACTCACACTGGACTTCAAACACCTTGGACTCTGTACCTCTCCATTCTTCCTCCAGAGTCTAGGAGCTTGATCTCCAAATGAAATACAAAATTTAGTTTCATCTGGAAAAAGGACTTTGAACCACTGTGGAACAGGAAACAAGTTTAATTCACTGCATCAGGTTCACTTTTCAGACTCAGAAGCCAGGTCTGTGGGTAAACATTATCTTACTTGCCAGCAGGACAATAGAAATCAACATAATCGATAACACAGATTCAGATGATATTTTATTTTGGTGTATATTTAGCCTTTTAATGCATAGTGTTGAAAGCTTAGAGCAGTGGTTCCCAAAGTGGGGGGCCGCAGAGCCATTGCAGGGGGACGTGGTATGAATAAAAAAAAGAATGCTTGGACACTGCTAGCATAATAGGCAGGTTTTTGATGGGGCTCCCACACGCAAAGCAGGAGACGAAGCATCGCCAAATATGCTTCCAAGCCAAAGACTAGAAAATATGATGAAGCATATCTTGCCTTTGGCTTCACCTGCACAACGGTGGTGCCAAGGTAGGTATCCCCGACAGAATTTTCTTGTAAAACAAAGGGGGGCCTAGCAAAAAAAGTTTGGAAACCACTGCCTTAGGGTCAGTTGGATTCATAGGAACCCTTTTAAACAATGCTGACATACCCATGTGCATTTTAAAAATATTACTATTGTTTTTATTTTCTGATTTTCAGTTAAAACTTAAAGTGAAGCCTCAGACAGCAACCAGTCTACCAAACTCAATGGGTATGTTTCATGAAAGACATTTTGACTTATTAGCTTGGAAAAAAGAAAATAAGTGTGCAAAGTGTGCAAAATTCAATTCAATTTCATTTGTATAGTGCCAAATCACAACAATGGTTTCATTAATAATAATAATAATAATTTTATAATTAATAATAATATTAGAGGGAAAATCTCAGCAATCACAGAATTTCCTATGAGCAAGCACTTGGCAATAATGATAAGGAAGAACTCCCTTTTAACAGGAAGAAACCTCTGGCAGAACCAGGCACTGGTTGAGGGTGAATGGACAGAGACAAGAGAAAAGAGCAGCATGGAGAAACCAGGAATAACAAACAGGACAACTACAAAAGTTAATGACATGCAGCAGTGGAATATAAAAGCATCCAGAGTGAAAAGGCATGTGCATCATGGAGAGTCTCACAGCAGCCTGAGGATGTATATGCATGACTAAAGGATAGCTCAGGGTCACCTGATCCAGGCTAGACTATAATGTTCATCAAAGCGTAAATTTAAAGTTTAATCTTAAAGGTTTTTGTGACGGTATGGCATTGCGCTGCTTATATATTACTGTCTTTTCATATTTATTCATGTGCTGTAATTCAAGTAGCTATAGCAAAATGCTTTAGGTAAATTTGCTTGTGTCACTTGGGTGTGGATTTTGTGTTCTGGTCACTGACAGTTTTCTTTGTCAGTTCTCCTTGCTTTGCATTTGTTGCTATCATTAGTATTACCTGTGTTGACTTATTCAGTCTTTTTTGGTTTTTGCTATATGTATACTGTATGTATTAAAGAACACTTAAATCACACATTGTTTTAAATGATTAATTAAACATTCTACTTGTACCTGTACTGGGAAAGCTGACAACAGCATAATGGTATTTTGCTGTCATCAGTTATTGGAAACCCTTTGATGGCTGTATTTGTATGTGTTGCTGTCCTATTTCCTCTTCTCAGTTGCCTGTCAATTTCATTTCCTGTTCTCGAGTCCTTGTTTTCTCTCCTGCTGGTACTTTTCATGTTTCTAGTTATTTCTTGTGACCTTTTGGAATTTTTAGTTGTATATCTGTGTTTATTTTCGCCTATCGATTTAAGGAGAAAGTAAAATGTATTTATATAATGCTTTGCAAGATAAGAAACCAGTTTCAAAGTTCTTTACAGCGGCATCAATAAAACTAGCTTGTGCAAAGTCAAAATGAGGATACATCAACCAAGAAAAACAGAACAGTACAACAATCCAAGTAAGAGGAGATGAACAGGTGAGTTCACTTTTTGAGAACAACTTTTTAAGAGTTTAGCAATGTTTCTTAAATGGAAAAAATGAAAAAAAGAGCAGGTCAGAGACTTGATGTGAACATCAAAAATCAAAGATCAATCAAAAATGAACCCTAAGTTCGGCACATTAGCTTTTACAGAGGAGAAGAAAGACCCAGTCTAATTTAGGCAACAATTTTCTCAGGAGCGATAATTAGACATCCCATGTTATCTGTGTTAAGCTGCAAAAACTTATTTGCAATCCAGCCTTCAATTGCATTAAGACAATCAATGAAAATGGAAAACTTATGTAGTTCGTGAGGCTTAAAAGAGGCATATAGTTGAATGTCATCGGCGTAAAGATGATGTGACATAATGGGAGAATATACAACGAAAGCAACAAGGGACTTAACTCAGATCCTTGTGATTGTGTGGCAACATCCCTTCACAGATGTTGCCACACTATCACAGTGAACTGGTTTAGCACATGTTAAAACGCATGGTACCACAACACAAGATCTCATGATCAACGGTATCGAGGGCTCAGCTGAGGTCCAACAAATCAAAGAGTAAGCGGACAGAAAGTCAGCCTTATCCTATAGATTTTTCCTGCACATATGTGTATTTCAGTAACGTGAAAGTGGTATATCAGAATAAAAGTCTAAGAAGAATGTTATTTGGCAACTGAATGTAGACTTGAAAAACATTCCTTACTTGATTGTCAAAATGACTGTTTACAGTTTAAATTCTAAAAAGTACAGAAAAATTGTGGCTTCATGTCTAAAGAAAAAAACAACAACCCCAAACTCTGTGGTAGGTAAACATGTGTGATGTCACCTAACACGTACACTGGTTGTTCCTCAGCCACAAAGGGTACTAATTCAAAAATCACAGTCTTCAGATGTGGTGATAGTCACACAGTGCTGATGTGACCACAGTTTTCATTTCTCACCTTTAAAAGAAAAAAGTCCCTTCCGCACATCAAATTTTTCTTCATTTATGTTGAGTTATTGAAACAGCTGATGATGTTTGCATCCATAAAGGCTGGATCAGCTAATTTTGCGTGCCAGAAGGATTGTTGTTGTTTGTTTAATAACTTTAAGTTTGATTTTAAACCACGTGATGATGACAGCGCGATAGTTCCTTTTTGCTTAAATAAATACGTAAACTTACCCCCATTTGTGCTTCTTGTCGCGAGTGCGACGTGTGTTCCTATTCTCGCCTTCCAGTTACAGTGACAGCCATAAATGTGGGCACATTTCTCCCTCTAGCGGTCAGAAAACCGTCTATTATTTAACGATTAAATACCACGGCTGTCGTCAAAATCAACTCGAATTTAGCTAAAAGTAATTATACAAAACAACACATCCAAAACAAAAAAACCTGTGATCAACCCTATTGTGTTTAAATGAGGAGCGGACCGTTAATGTTAGCGTACGGGGGTATAGCTCAGTGGTAGAGCATTTGACTGCAGATCAAGAGGTCTCCGGTTCAAATCCGGATGCCCCCTCAACCGTACTTTTGCTCTTTTGTCAATGAAACTCTGTGAAACACGTCACATTTGTTGTTGAAATCGTGTTAGTGCTATCGTAACGTTTTACTTAAATAAAAAATAAAAAAATTGCCGGATTTATGCGCTGTTGTTTACAAAACAAGACAAACGTTATATTGAACAAAGGGTGTTGAATATGAAGCTGTCAAGCAGGACGAAAAGAGGAAGATTCATGAAAGTGAAGGAGGTTATACAGAGGGCTGGTGGGACAGAGACAAGGATGGTAAGGACAAAGGAAGCCAAAGGCAAGCAGGCGTTAACAACCTCAACAGCATGCTGTCCATCCCTTATTAAAACAATAACACACACACACACACATAGCAATAACAACATTTATTTTAAAAAAAATCAAACTGTACAGTATGCACATAAAATTATGACTCATAGCAGCTAGCGCCTTCTCCCATTCAAGAAATCGCTCTAATATACAGTACATAGTCCAAGACCATTTCATAAAAACGAATAAATTAACATAAATATTCAGGTTTAATAAAACTAAAATCATTTGCTGGCGTTAAATTTAATTTTAACATCAGATGCAGGCTTGCAGGCTTTTGCAACATTGCAGAAATCCTGAGAAGGGAAACCACAGGAGTTGCATAATGTTCTTATGTTTTGATTTTTTTCATAGTCTTACTGCTTGCTGGTAAACTGTGATGAATCAGTAGTTTGGGAACTAAGAACAAAAATCTTCATTTATGAGAGCTAAGTCAAAATGAAATTATGATTGTCTTATTTTAAAGTTCCTATGGAATCACTGGATCAGCTCGACAAAATTAAGACACTAACAGGAAAATATATGACTTAGTGTTATAAGTCATTGTCCGTTGTCAACCTGCCTTATTGTTTTCCAGGTGTCTCGTCATTCTAATAGTGGAATAATAAAATTTTAGTGACTTTTTACAATTTAAAGTGGAATGTGATACGTCTGGTGAGGTAGTAATTTGCCTAAACATTGTTCCCCTTTACACACAGGCCACTTATGTCAGTGCATAACTAACACTTTGTAAGCACGTTTTTTCCCCCCTCAGTGCACAACCTCCAGATTACTAAAACATAATCAAACCACCAAACAGTTTTCGAAGCTTGTCTGTTGTCATCTTTCCGAGGTTGAGACACACACAAAGCAGGTTTCTTCAGAATGTCACAGAGTCAGTAAGTCCTACTGTTGACGTGGCGAGGCAGGCTCTGTCACAGATGTCATGGTCACAGGCTCAAAACACTGTAAATAATCCTGACACTGCGGCCTTTGCAGTCCCTGAGAGGCTGGTTCAGTTTTAGGACTTTTAATCCATTGTTTTCTTTTAGTTTGCCACAACTCGCGACTTCATCCAATCCAGACTGGCAGGTAGACTGCAGGGAGAGATCAGAAGCATTTTGATAAGTGTTTCAAAGTATGTAATTTCAACAGAAGTTGCGATATGCAGAGGCATGTTTCTGTCAACTGTGTCACACATTTGTGAGGACTGAGTCACACTCAGTGATAGTGAGAGCTGGAGGTGTGTTAGACTCACCCCTCTCCTGTCAGGGCGCAGCAGGCTTGGACATGCCAGGAGTGTGTTGTGATGGAGTCAAGCGTGAGGAACTGGGAGATCTCTGCCGCTGTCAGGGAGCCCTTCATGTCCTGTTTGTTGGCTAGGATGAGAATGGCTGCATTCTGTAGGTCCTGAAGAAAAAAAAAAAAAAAGGGATAACAAAACC
>VVHJ01060790.1:39278-56376 GCA_015107715.1 Tylochromis polylepis | reverse complement strand
AAAAAGGGTTACCGATACCGTGTCTGCACTCGGGTTCCACTGGAAACACATGATGTTGTTAAAAACAAACAGCAACCTCAGTGGAACACTGAAACGCACAGGCATGCTGACTATAAGAAGAAACTTCCTCATCACAGTACGTCATGGGTAAGTAATCTGCTTTCACATCTATCAGTCTGTGTCCGAAAGCGGGAGGGAACGTCAACCGTCAAAACACAAATGCCAAACACTGGCAGCTTCACAAAACAACAATGTGATTGCACGTCAAAGCTGCTCTCAAAGAAAACAGGCGAAACACTTCATATTTAAATCATAAATAATAAAGTATGATTAACCCTCCTCTACCTGTTTATCATCCGTAAGCAGTATTCAAATATGTTAAAAGGCACTTTAATATAGTTATGACAAAGTAAAGTTTCCTAACTTGCCTAAAAGTTTAAATAAAGTCAGTCTCTACGCTATGTTTTAAAGATCCTACCTCATGTGCGAGCATTCGGTGAAGTTCGTCTTTGGTTACAGTCAGTCGTTCCCGGTCAGTGCTGTCCACAACCAGAATGATGATCTGAAAGGGAAATAACAGTTACTTAAACCTGTTCTAAGCTCGTTCTTATCAGGACCCAACTTATGGGACGCTTGATTCATAAGAGGGAGCACAGCATGTCTGCAATGCTCCATTAAAGATACAGTACCTGTAAAAAATGATCTACAGGAAAGTGATAAAAAAAAAAGATGCCGGTGCAATAGCAGCCAGCACTTCTAAAGCTTTTACTTTCTCTGTATTCATTTTTGGGAACTACCAGTATCACTTCCAATGCACTTTAAAGAATAATTTACTGTGTTTTAAAAGTTTTTTAGAGATAAAAAAGAGCCGAGAAGTGTAGGTGAGCCATACCTCTGTGTTGCAGTAGTAGGAGTACCAGCTTGCTCGCAGGCTCTCCTGTCCTCCGATATCCCAAACCAAAAAGTGAGTCTTCCGAACAGTGATCTGCTCGACGTTGCTGCCAATAGTTGGTGATGTGTGGACGGCTTCTTTCGTTAGACTAGATGTATTTGAAGAAGGGAAAAGATGCATTTAGAATTAGATTAAACTGTTTTTAAGAAGAAGAAGAACAACAACAACAACAACAACTGCTGTAAGCCTCAGAAAGCAGTCAGGCCACTCACAACTGATAGAGGATGGTCGTCTTCCCAGCATTGTCCAAACCCACAATGATGACTTTGTGCTCTGTAGGAAAGTTAAACATGTTAAAGTTGCATGCTCACAGCAAATTCAGCCTCAGGAGATATATGTACACACAGATAAGATAAAGCAGGCAGGTACATGAGGGTGATGTGCTGAACAGATTCGCTCCTCTTATCAAAAGACTGGTCTTGCAGTAAAACAAGTCCAACACTTGGTTCAAGTGTCTTATATAAGAAAGGACTGAAACTTTACTGTGTCAGTTTTTAGTAAGGTGATCAAAAATTAGAGTCAAATTGTGTTTCACATTTATCACATATCACCCGACACAGGATGTTAACACACCGACGGGCTTTTATAATTCATTTAAACAGCAACAACAAGACGAACACAAGACTTAAAGCAGATTTACCTTTGTCCCCGAACACAGCCATCATCTTAGACAGCAGGTATCCCATGTTCAACAGGTGTGAGTGCTAGGTGAGCGATGAATACAAAAGAAATCCAGAGGAGGCAGACTTCAGTATCGATTAGAAGCTGACTGTGAGACTGACTCTGCTGCGTGATCTGTTATCAGTTTCTGCCTCGGCATACCATTTGTGGGCGGAGCTTCCTTCTCAGAAAGTCTGCACTTTTTGCCGAGTGAGTCACGAACAGCGGGGATAGTAGTGATGGTGCGTTCAGCGCTGTGGGGAATACAGAACGTGGGCCGGATTTGCCAAGGCCTGGATTATCCACAAAGTAAATAGGGGTTTGTGTGGGACAGTGTGGGTCATGTTACAGATGCCAGTGGGTAGGCTGTTTTTTCTTTTCTCCCTCCCCCTTTTCTTTCTTTCTTTCTTTCTTTCTTTCTTTCTTTCTTTCTTTCTTTTGTTTAAATAATTGAAAGTTAAAGATTTTACTCAGATGAAATTTTCCCAACAGACTGAGACTGTTTTAGGGTCGAGTGTGGTCTTCTTTGTACTTTTGTACATTTCCTTTTTTCTTGTTTGTGCTTGTGTTTTAGTAGAGATGCTGCCTCAGATCAGCACATATCTTTCTGTGAGACAGGTGTTCACTATTATATAAAGCCAATCAAATTGTGAGACACTGACTCCATATTTGAGAAAATGAATGAAATACTGGGCAAATAAACGGGGCACTCTGCCACCCTAGACAGAAAGTAAGGGCTCATATTGTCCTAGCTGTAATACAGTAAACCCTGGCTATCATTACATTTCTATATTCTACTATATAGAATTTTGTTTATTCTACCCTAATTTTTACAAAGTGGAAAAAATATAGAAATAGAAGCTGCCCTTTCTTTGTACATGTGATTATTTACTTTGGGGTAATGAAGTCATTTAAGGCATTTAAGATTTCATTGTTTTGTTTTTGTTTTTATTTGGGCCATATATTCTAAAAAAAAAAATTTAAATGTCTCCCTAATCGTTTTCTTTGCCCCGTTTATTTTGCAGTGACCTCTTTATCAGGTCTGTAGAAAACTACTTGTGCTCCAAACTGAGGAAGTACATGTTTGAAAACGCCAAAGTAAAAAAAAACAAAAAAAACATAGATAAATCATGAGAATCATCATGAGATATCAGCGAACATCGAATGCTTCTAAATGTGCTGACAATTTATTTACCTCCTTAAATAACGAAAATCCGAGCTCAACTTTAGTCCCTGAAGGCAACCTACAACACAGTTCTGTCACACCGACGGCACGAGTGGGATGATGACGCAGTCGGTGACACGCGTATGCCCGGTCTATATATGGAAAGGGAAGTAAAACCGTGTACTTTCTGAGAAATGCAGGAACTTATCGGCCTGTAAAGACCAACAGAAAGCAAAACTGGCAAACTGGCAAAGAATTCCCCGGGATTTCCACTGAACCGTCCAAGTGATTTTATATCAGTTCCACTCTCCACCCTCCATTTACACAATCACAACACTGATGACCTTTCTGCATATTAGCGCCTCTGATCTGATAGATTTGTCTTAATTTCAAACCCATACGAGGTTCAGTAATGAGGCATATTTATATTCACCGAGTCAGCCAAAGTATTATATCTTTATTTATTTCCCTAAAATTTATTTATAGCTTTAAGTGTTTTAAAAGTGTAATTAATTGTCAGTATTCTGAAGGTGAAATGCATTTTCTTTAGTGTATTGTGGTAAAAGCAATCACATAAGCACATTTGCTCATGAGGAATGCTATTATGGTATCTGTTATTATTATTGTTGTTACTGCTACACATTTCTTTTCCACTATAATTAAGCATTTAATGTTAATGTATTTCTGTTTGCTCCATTAAAGAATGTACAATGTGATTTTTTCTATTAACTTGCATGCCAAACAGTATATATAATACCTGAAAATAACTCCACTTTATAACTGTTATATGCCGCTTTTTATTAATACAGATGAACTGATAACAATGATCAGAAACACTTTTAAAGATGTCATTCCACATGTGTACCCTTCAAAATCTGAAGCACTGATACTGCAGATAACCTTTTGGGCTTTTCTTTAAAATTGGCCTGCTTTAACTATAATAATGTAAATTTACCCTTTGACACAGTTTTACGTTCAAACATGTGTTACTTATTTGTTCTGTCCCATTCTGTCAGTTTTTAGCGGTTTTGTTATTACAGTCATCTTGACCTTGTTAGGCAACGCTCTGATGTGAGACTCACATTTCGACTTTCAGATGGAAACCGTGTCTTAAGTTTGTGACAGTTCGTCCTGTGCAGAGCATCAGCTCGACGATGACAAAAACCACATCCTGGAGTAACCCAGCTGCACTTCATGACTTTGGGCTCTTGCTTTTTTGTCTTGTCACACAGCAAATGCACGTGTTTTGAAATGTGAAGCAATCTGATAAGAGTATTTTGGAGATTACGTTTCTGTGAATACAAAGTGAAACATTTCTTTCTTCCCAGAAATCTGTCAACATTCTTGTGGGTCATTGTTTGGCAGGTTTAGTTTTAGAGAACTACGGGATAGGTTCTACAGGCAGGGTGGTGTTGGCTTTTCCTTTTATAAGGCACAGTCATATGAAAAAGCTTAGTACACCTGATGAATCAATTGCTTGTAGAATTACATGTAGCAAGAATAACGTGGAGTAATTGTTTTTAGCATGACTTTGTTAGTCTCTTGTATCGTTGTAGAGATATTTTGGCCCGCTCTTCTTTACAACATTGCTTCTGCTCATTGGGGTTTGCACAGCTTTTTAAGGCCTTAAATTGATTCAACAAGTTGATTCTTTTCCTTTTCAGCCATTCTGTTGTGGATTTTCTGCTGAGCTTGGGATTATTATCCTGTTGCATGACCTTGTTTGGGCCAGCCTGTAGCTGTCAGACAGATGGCCTCACATTTGTGTCTAGAATATTTTGGTATACAGAAGAGGTCATGGTTGGTGCCCAGGTCCTGTGGCTGCAAAACCAAATAAGCACAGTTTCCCCCTCCTCCACCACCGTGCTTCACAGTTGGGATGACATTTCTGTGCTAAACTGGTGGTGTGCATAATGGGTAAACATCTCCACATTGGTCCATCTGTCCAAAGGTCATTATTCCGGAACGCTTGTAGCATGTTCAGACTCACCTTTGTGAAGCCATGATACTGTGTTCTTTTTAGAGAGACGAGGCTTTCTGATGGCAACCCTTCAATCCATACCCTTGTTTATTTTTTCTGTGATTCTTCTATCATGCACTGTAGGATTTAACATGCTAACAGAAGCTCTTGGGTATTTTGTAATTTTGCAAAGTCTGACATTGTGTTAACACACACCTGAATGCTCCAGACCAGCAAACTATCAAAACTTCTGCTTTCACAGAAGGTGCTGATGATCAATTAATTTAGTGCATTTGATTAGCAGTACCTGGCTGCTACTTACCCTCCTGATTCCCACGGAAGCAGCAAGCCTGTCTTTTGTTTTTCATATGAATTTTTGACTAATTGTCATGTAAGTTATTGAAAAACCAATCTACTCTATGACTTGTATGGAACTACAATATCTCGGCATGTATTCAGTGGAATAAACAACAGCAGCACGCAGACTTACACATACAGACATGTAGCATTTTTGACAGCCGTCTTTGTTCATCACATCTCACTCTAACAATGAAATGACACAATGGCGTTTTCTTATTCGATTTTTAATTAAAATACGAATTTATCCACAGATTAAAAATGAAAGGCAGAAAAAGCAAAATGTAGCTACAATCAGGCACCAATGATACATGTTATTTCATCATTTTAACAATTGCGATAACGCAACAATAACATTATTTACTGATCATTATTTAATATTTATTTATTTAACTGAAGACGGGGGTGGGCCAAAGCAGCCTATCAAAGACATTCATGGATTCTCCATTATAGATAACTGTGTAAAGACCAAAGCTGATCCTACCTCCCCACTGCCCACTTTATACTCCTCTCACTACCTCACGAGAACTGAAGATTTTAAAAAAATTAATGCAAATGTTCACTGAAAAAAAAACCCAAAACAAAAACAAAAACCCAACACTAATTCAGTCAGAAATCAGGAGTAAGAAGAGAGTGGTATTTAATATCAGACAAGCGAGCTGTTTGGGTGGAAGTTCGAAGTGATTAACCACACATACAAGTACTTTTTATATAACCGTTAGCCCTGAAAAACAGACGACGAAGCTGGTGCAAAGAAAAAAAGAGATGAGCAACGAGCTGGGACGGAACAGCCACGAGACACAAAGAGACAAAGATATGGTATGAAAACGAGTGTTACAAGAGTTAAGACATCCCACCGCAGCAGCGGCGGACATGGCTTGGCGAGACATTCCGGCACTTGTGATTGGAGTTTTCTTGAAATAAGGGGTGGGAGTGACTAAGGCAGGACGTTTCATTCACACAACTACTTTGAATCCATACCCTTCTCTGATTTCCAAATGTGGTGCACCACATTTGGAAACCAGAGAACAACTGGAGGTGCCCTCAGCACCCATGAAGAAGAGGATAACAGAAATGGGAGGACTGGGTCAGACATATACAGTCACGTATGGTGACTGAACCAGGTCAGGGAAGAAGTAAACATCTTTGGAGTGTATTATTCATCGTTATCACGCTGACATGAGTATAGCAACATTGATAAGTTTACGTGCTAAAATATGGCAACTTCTCCACCAACTTTTTAAGGTCTGGGTGATAAGAAAGTGGAGGTGAGAGACTCAAAACTTCTGGATATCAGTATAGGAGGAAACCCTGAAAGCCAAAAGCACTGAGTGAGCGTAAGGTAAAGAGAAACCCTGACACTGTACATACATGGGAACTGTGACATTAAACCCTGTTTAAGACTGCAGAGGACAGACATGATGCACTACAGCTCTACCAGCCTTCGCACTTTACAACTGAAGGGAGGATCAAATCATACAGATAAGAGTCGCAACAATTACTGTCCTTGTGCTGTGAGTATAGAAATCCATGATATTCATGCAGTATTAACATAAGAAACAAAAAAAAGACCAATATTATTTTTTTCTAAATGTAAATAAACTGAATTACAAGAAGAACTTGATGAGAATGGCATCTGGCAGTTGATGTATTTCTTTACATTGTAGTGGGATGTAAACAGATTTTTTTGTTAGCCTGACTGGCATGGCCCCAAACCTACACTTCAGTTCCTGTTGAACCCAAAAACCAGAGCATTTCCCCGCCATCCCCTCCTCTCCCTCTGTCCTCTGTCCAGGGGCTTCCTTGGCTCTGTGGTATGATGACCGTTCAGCGGATGTAGACGTCCCTCCCCCAGTCGTCCTGGTTCTTGTTGCGGCTCATGTTGGCCCCTGTGTCCACAGGGTCCTGGCAGTAACGCTCCCTCAGCTTGGCACGTCCATGCGGATGCATCTGGCTCGGCACTGGAGGGTGGTTCCGGTTTTCCTGGTCCGGCTCAGCACCTTCGTCTTCCCAGGACGCTTGTCGGCCGAGATGCTGCGCCAGGTGGAGGCGGCTGCCCCCACTTCCTCGGTAGGGCTCAGGCTCCTCATAGGGGTCGGTCTCAATGTCCATGCAGGAGTCACCGGCCTCGGTGTAGGCTGAGTCCCGGCTGCCCTGGGTCTCGGAGTCGAAGGTGTCTTGCCGTGAAAGGCCTCGCCCGCTGCCTCCTCGTAGTTGGCCACGAGAGGAGCGCAGGTACGCTTGCTGCTGGTGCTGCTGCTGGGGCTTCCCTCCCAGGTCTGTCTGATAGTCATGCAGCGTGCCGCTCCCACCACACTCTGTCAGAGGCCCTTCCCGCTTCTGCTCACCATGCACCAAGTACGCCCCCTGCAGCGAGCCGCACCCATGCCACACGAAAAGCATGCAGAGACACAAACAGCACACCAAGGTGTCAGCAGTTAATAAGCAGGGTTAGCAGACAGGGCAGAAAGAACAAAGATGTATACTTGTTCCAGCTTCAGAATACATGACTTTAAAGGCATTAGTGCTGAAGATACTTATATTAACATTGTGCATACACATTCCACATTAACATTGTGCATACACACACTAGTCTATACTCAAAAAACACACACAATTTACTCAGTAAGTAGAAATTATTTAGTTCTACTAATTGACTGTTATAAAATGATGATATCGACCTACAAACAAAAACAGATCCCGGCACCTTATAAAGAAGCTAAAATGAATATCTACAATTACAATAGTGCCATCTGCTGGCTGTTTTAGCTCATTGCAGGACAAAGCAGCAAAATGATATAACTCACATCTTTATCCTGAAACAGTTTTCCTTAAATTTAAAAATGCAATCCAGTTTGAAGCGCAGCTGAATCTTTTTTTTTCCTAATACTTTTCATTCATTTTTGTCAAGGATCCCTGCATAATTGTGTCCATGCGGTGCAACACTGTCGCTTGTGCGCCATGTAATTAATCTGACAGCATGCAGCTCATGTTAGCTGACAAGAAGCCGGTAGCAACCGAAGAACAGAAAGAAAACTGATTAGTATTTTGCTCTCATTCTTAAGATAAATTGATTAAACTGGACAGTGTTAGCAACAGCCTCCACCAAACTAAGCGTTTCTATTTGAAGAGGCGGACATGACTTGCTGTTTTCAGGGGTGGTACCATGGCAACACAGAGGAGGACAGCAAACTGGATTTCAGCCTCTAGAAGTGCTGGAGAAAAGGAGGCCACAGAGCTGCAGAGGGCAGGGTGGGGGCAGCAGACGCTATTTTACTTCTGATTACAGCAAAATAGAAGGGGTCGTGGGGGCAAGAGGTACCTTATGAGGTTATTCCTTGAGTCCAGTGTGCTTTCAGCTGAGCTGCTTTCACAGTTTTAAACAGTGCACAGAAGGAAAAGCTGACCTGCTAACATGCAGACTACATCATTTTACTCGTAGGTGTTCTTAGGCTAGCTGTTCATGTGTGGAAAATTGGATCCTTGTTGGTTCATTTGGGTGTTAATTTCTTGCACAGATGTATCTGCGGTTTCCTATATACAGCATAAACAGGCTATTAGTGCACTCCTACTCCAGGGGTAAAAAGAACAGGCTGCTGAGTTTGGGTTGAGTTGCCGGTGTCTCCCCCCACCCCCACCCCCCTGTGCTATTGGACTTCAAAGAGCATGTTCTTCCTCTTTCCCCTCAGTGGCTACAGTGCCGTCCATGTCAGGCCACGGATCCATATTTCTGCGCAGGGAGGTGAGGACCTGTACCTGTAGGTTGGACACGGGCTCTGGGGAGGCAGCCAGGGCTGCCGTAGCCATGGTACGATTAAGCAGAGGGTTGGGGGGGTTGCTGCTTGGCGGGTGGGTTGCCTTCCAGTAGGCTTCCAGGTAGTCAGCCAGGTGTTCGCAGGCATCCTCCAGCTGGTTCTCATCCAGGATGATGTCAAATAATTCCTGCAACAAAAACAACTCTTCATTTATTTTTCTGTACCAAAGTGAATAGATTTTCCTTCTGTCTTCACATGAATTCTAAGAACAGCCAATTGTTTTATCACAAAACCATCTGCTGTCCCTTTCAAGTCATCAGATATGATTGCCTGGTCAGCATTTAACCAAGTGGCAACTCTATCTGAAAAATTATGCCAGCGGTGAGAAAGGAATTATTGCAGTTCCCGAAGTAGCCATTTGAGAGTAAGTCCCTCATAGACTTCAATGTTAAAAATGCCCAAATTTAAGGCATTAAAAAGCAGATTTACAATTTTCTGAAAAAAAAACAAACAGTTTTTGTCTTGCTTTCCCTTTCATAACAGCTGTGTGGTATTTTATTTTATTGAAGTCACTATGCCTCCTCAGCTGAATTCTACTGGTACAGCTCAACTGTAAGTTACACTAATTCATACAGTTTGATAATGAAAAACGTAAGCACCCATATCTCCAATTAGTTATTGCAGTGCGAGTTCAACCTCATTTAGTTATTTGGTTCACTGTAGTTTAAGTGCATCTGCAGAAATCACGGCAACCAGCATGACTGAGGAAGACAGTGAATGATTCGGCCTATGGAGGTCAGACTTTTCAACTTTTCTTTAAGCCTTAGATAGCTTGTGCAGCTAGTTTTAAAGCAAGACCCTAATCGAAAATTGCAAAACGAGCATAAATATGTTGTGGATATTGTGAGCTCACAGTCAACATGCCCTAGTGTGTGGTGAGTTCATTGAGCCACTTCTGCACCTAAAGAAAACGTCTCTCCGTCTGTCTTCTGCTTTGCCTCTGAATTCTACAAGATATTTTTGGCATTTTTATAACGGTGCCTATATTTTTCTATTATCTTGTAAATATGCATATACCGCACACTCTCACATCCAACCTCGAGTAAGTTAGGAATCACCAATTAATTTAACAAGCATGTATTTGTATTGTTAGAGGACGCGGCAGGAAGAGAACATGGAAACTCCAAACAAAAAGGCAAAGCTGTGAGGCAGCAGTGCTGACTACTGAATCATCGTGCCGCCCTTAGAACCCGCTCGTTCAAAAAAACGATATGGAGGTGGACAGAACTCAAACTGCATTGTCCTAAACCAATGGCCGACATAACAGCCATATACAGACTATGGTCTCTATGCTCCTCCACACACAGCGACAGGGAACCAGCTGGGATGATGACTAAATGTTACTCAAGACAGAACGATCAGGTCTATTGTAAAAGCATAACAGGCAGTCTGTTAAGGACTGATTCTATAGCTCTGTGCCAAAAATGTATCATTTGTTAGCAAAGCCTGAGAGTAGATCATTTGTAAAATCATGTAAAAGCCCACTCATGTAAACATACTTGCATAAGTGGTATTCTGTAAAACCAGAAAGTACTGTAATACAAATTTTGACATCTTTTCCTGAAATCCATCCAA
This sequence comes from Tylochromis polylepis, assembly GCA_015107715.1. Lineage (NCBI taxonomy): Eukaryota > Metazoa > Chordata > Actinopteri > Cichliformes > Cichlidae > Tylochromis > Tylochromis polylepis. The sequence goes on along the minus strand of VVHJ01060790.1, from coordinate 45,892 downwards.
GTAGGTTTTACGCCTAAACCCCCAAAAAACTGTGATAGAAAAAGAAAAGTCAAAAGTCAAAAACGGCTGCCCCTCTCTGAGCCTGGTTCTGCCTGAGGTTTCTTCCTGTTAAGATGGAGTTTTTCTTTCTCACTCTTGCCAAGTACTTGCTCATAAGGTGTAGTGTGATTGTTATTATTATAGGGCCCCCACTAAGAATAAAAGCTGTTGTTGTGACATGGGGCAGTATAAATAAAATTGAATTAAACTCAGTTGAGGGCCTCGAACATATCTTCGTTTTGTCATCTGCCTTATTGTGCAGACTTCTGTCAGGTGTTAATCGACCTCCTCTGGGGAACTGGTACTCAGATACCATTGGTAAATGATCCCAAAGGGGTACTTGATGGGCTAAAATTCATTAGACTGAGTGAAATTTGACTGAGTGTCAGTGTGTGATGAGCTGGGAATGAGAATATGTTAAAAAAGCTCAAGTCGCAAAGCAGAACTCACAGGTGGGCACTGAGCCAGCTTGTCTGCTGCAACCATTTGCACATTTAAGTGTTTAGCCTGGGACTTCCCTCTGGATTTAATGAGCCTCTGGAGAACCTGCAGGGAGACAGCAGAGCACAGTGTCTACTGAAACAATATTTACTGCTATCAGAATCAGAAGACGGTAGAGTCGTTCCAAAATTAAGAGTATGAGAATCGGCTTAAATGAATGAATGAATTAAACAGGCATACCTTAGGTGAAGCTATTTTGATATAAACAATGATGGGAGCCAGGGACGTCTTAGCCAGTTGAGAGGGGTGGTTAATGGTGTCGGCATCCAAAGCAACTAGCTGGAGGGTTCGGGCCAGCTCGAAGATACGCTCGATCTCACTCTGGACCTCAGCTTAAGGCCCAGGAAACAGACAAGACACATGAATACAGTCAGACAACAAAACAGATACATGAACTCTGTTTGAGGAGTTAAAGCACTGCATGGGAGCCAATCTTCCTTAACTTTGTGCATAACAGACATGTTAGTTCTTACTCATGCATGTCAGAGTTAAAAGAAAACCAAAACAGCTCCAAGCGTATGAATCAGATTGGACCACAGTTAAAAGTTCCATTTATGCACAGCTAAATGGAGCGCTCCAACATTCTCATTCTCCTGCCCCCTCCTGACATTTAATGTATTTAATGCTTCTCTTTTTTTAAAAAAAAAAAAGGTGCAGAGGACAGAGGCACTTAAGAATGAGATGTCTGTGGTACTTGAAATAACTTACAATAAGGGCACAATTTCTCACCATGTAACTAAAACAGAAACAACAACGACGAAAAAACCAAACAATAAAACACCCTCCTTAAATAGATGAAGTGGAACATTAGTTGTTTCGTTAGCACTAATAGGCACAGCAGTAATTATACTATCAGGTGCACCACTCAAGGCTGTAGAATGCTGAATGTTGTGTTCATTGTTCCTCAACAGCAGCCTATAAAAGCTGGTTATTTAGCATTTCGAAGACAGCTCCACCTTTTTAATCAGTCCGTCGACGTGTAAGGAGCGAGATTATAACAGAAAACCAAAATGTTCCTCGTCTGTCTGGTCAGCCCTCAGCGCCTCCGAGGTGTGTGTGCGCTACCAACCCAAGCGGCAAAGAGAGATAACAGGGGCAAGGCAATCTGCACAGAGACGTGGCCCGCACATTTCAGCATCCTCCAGAGGGCTAAAGGATAGAGAATTAAAGCCGGAGGCGAAACGGGGTCTCTGCAGAATGACAAGAGACGTGAACTTTTAACTTGTACAAAGAAACAGGAGCCAAGGTTTCCATTAACCTCGACAAAGCCTTCTGCGAATTTGGATTTAACTTCAGAGAGACATTTGCTCCCCCTGTGATGACAAGACTGAATTTAAAAGGCAAGGTCCAGCTGCAATAGATGCTATCCTTGGGTATGACTGAAGATAAACAGCATTATGAATCACAACATAAGGGTGACAGCAGGATGGGAGAGTATCGTCTTCCCTCTCTGCTACCAGCTGCTCTGCTGCCCTCCCACGGATCTCTTCCTGCTTGGGTTTTGTAATTGGTTTCTTTTTGTTAAGAGACTACAGGCTGTCACACAGAAGTATGAGGAACAGAGAAACTGACAGGCAAGCAGACAGGCAGACAACGATGCATGAACAGATGATGAATATAGTTAGAAGAAAAAGGGGAGGGGAGGGAGAGAGAAAGAGATGCTTCATTGTTTTGTTGCGGGAAGAGCATACGTACCCAGTACGTCTGAATCAAAAGACAGAGGAGGAAGAGGATGGGTGGTGGGAGAGAAAGGGGGGAGGATGGGTGTAGACAGGATGAAGAGAAAGAGGAGGCCAGATCAGACTCAGGTAATCGGAGCAGGTATAAAAGGGAAATAAGTGACAGTCTCGTGTCTTTGGATGATGCACAGTGATGCCTAAAAGCCACCTCAAACTTGGAAGTGAAGTATGTTAACTGCTAGAACTGATAATTTGTAATTATCTAACTTAAACTATTCAGATTTATCATGTATAAACTGTAAAGCAAATTCCTCCACGTGATGTCACTGTTAACCAAACCTCTGACTACACTGATGCTGAAATAGTCCAACTTTCATAGTGTTTTTTAGGTCAAACATTCAGCTTCAAGAGCTTCATTTTGTGCTTATATACAGACAGTATGCTATTTTACACATATTCTTAATGTGTAGACCTTAAAAGATATTAAGCCTGATGATATTCTGTTTTTCTTGTTATTAACAAGTCGAATAAAAAGACTAAAACCAGCCATAGACTGATCCCCCTTAAAAAAAAAAAATCTATCTTTAAGTCTTTAAAGTTTATATTTGTATGAAGAAGAGTGTGCTTGTTGTCTAAAGACTATAAGTTATAGTTCACCCCATAATCAAATATACATGTTAACTTGTGTAGTGCCTGCAGTGCTTTTTATTTATCTAGGCCATTTTTCTGTGAGCTGTCCAGATCTCAAGATACCAGTCCTTGTGTGTGACGCTTAAATGTTCTGTCCATGCTAAACTGGCCATAGATATGAGGGTGAATGATTGTCTTTTCTCTGTGTCAACCCTATGACAGACTGGCTCCTTATCCAGTTGCCCTATGACAGCTGGGATATGCTCCAACCCCCCACAACCTTGATTTGGATAAGTGGAAGATGGATGAATGGATGGAAGTTCTAAAAAATGCTACAATATTATAGGGAAAAGCCCAACAATCATATGACACCGTATGAGCAAGCATTTAGTGACAGTGAAGAGTACGAACTCCTTTTTAACAGGAAGAGGCCTCAGGCGGAACCAGGTTCAGAGATGGGCAGCCACTGGCAGTTGGCATTTGTTTGTGCACAGCTTTTTAAAGGCACTGGCACAGGATTTCAGTCAGGTGGAGGTCTGGACTCTGACTGGGCCACTGTAACACCTTTATGCCTTTTCGGCCATTCTGTTGCATGACCTGATTTTGGCTAAGCGTTAGCTGATGGCAGATGGCTTCACATTTATCTCTAGACTTCATGATCGATTCAATGACCGCCATATGCCAAAGTCCTGTGACTACAAAACAAGTGTCATTACCCCTCCACCACTGTGCTTCACAACTGGTTTGAGGTGTTGGTGCTTATGGATTTGATTAGCAGAATCTGGCGTATCTTTCCCTCTTAATTCCTACGGAAGCAGTATGGGCGTACTTAGTTTCTCAGAGGACCGCGTGAATTCTGTGAAAACTTTTTCACTTGACTGTAGATACAGGTCCTCCATGAAACTGCTCACAACAAGATTTGTGGACATATTTTGGTAACTGGGTCATAATTGAGGGAAATTTAAGCTGAGTGCCATCTAGTCTCATTATAGTCTCGTTAATGTACAGAACCCACCTGCTTGCTGCTTCTAATGCACAATCACCCAATGTATATACTATTTATATTTATATTTATATATATTTATAATGCTATTCCTTTTGCACATGTCGAAGAGCGTGTCAGGACACATTTCACTGTGTGTTATAATTGCATAACTACACATGTGACAAATAAAGAACCTTGAACCTTGAACCTATATGCAAGCGAGGGCAGACACCTTCAACATCTTAAAAACTGGCAAATCACCATAACAACCTAGATGAATAATTGGCACTACGGACAAGAGGAAAATATGTAAATTTGATTTTGGGGTCAGTCATCCCTTTAGTAATTCATAAATCATCTCGTGGGAGATATGTCCACACGCAGACACACACTGTCTTTTTGATCAGTCCAACATTCCCTGTGTGGCTGATATAAAATAACAAATGCAATGTTTCTCCCTCCCGTTTTAGTAACATTTGCTAAAAATGTAATTTCTCAGCTGCTGTTGAGTATTAAAAAAACAAAAAAACAACACAATATTAATGGACTTTTGCCTGCCTAAATAAAAGAAAGAAAAATAGATATGAAGGACAGTGAAAGATGTTCAGCAACATGATGTGATGAACAAAAATACACTACACTAATGTTCTCCCTAAACTTTAATTTGTCACCTGTTGAAGTAGTAATAATTAAAATCCTAATCGTCATGACTTGTCTGCGTTGCTTTTCTCAGTGTGGTGCTGTCCGTTGTGGTTTGTGGATAACAAAGGCGTCCTCTTACCCAGGCTCGAGCGGGTACTGGAGCGCTCAATGATAGTGTGTTTGCTCGGGTTGTTGAGGACTGAACGTTTGGCCAGAGAGATGTCTGCTGTCACCCGTGTGATGGATATCCTGAAACAGAGAGCCAGCAAAATTTATTAAATTTAGAGAGTCTATCATGGCTGCAAGGGTGTGTCCAGACGGGGGGAGGGGCATGGAGTGACACCGAAATATGACTGGCTTCCCTTTAGACTAAAGTACTGTTAATCTTACAATGCTCAATACCAGTGGATGAAGGCATAAATAGGACTTCTAAAGTAACTAAGAACACTTTCATATACAGTTTTACTGTACTTGTATTTTATTTAAGTAATTCTGTTACGGTGCTTTCCACTTCTAATGCAAATACTGATCTCTGTAGTCCATCTCCAGTTATAAAATTTAAGGGATATACACCTTAACGAATCAATATTATGATCCTGTAATGTCATGTACACTGATGGGCCACTTTATTAGGCACAACTGTTCAACTGCTCATTAATCGGAGTATCTAATAGGAGTGTTTTAGGCATGTAGCCATGGTCAGGATGACCTACTGAAGTTCAAACTAAGCATCAGAATGGAGATGAAAGGTGATTTAGGTGAACGTGGCATGATTGTTGATGCTATACAGGCTTTCAGAAACTGCTAATCTGCAGGATCTGCTGGGATTTCCCCACACAACCATCTCTAGGGGTTACAGAGAATGGTCCAAAAAAGAGAAAATATCCAGTAAACTCCAGTTCTCTTGGTACAAATCCCTTGCTGATGTCAGAGGTCAGAGGAGAATGACAAGACTACTTCAAGCTGTAACCTGAGGTAAGTAAAGGCAACAGTAACTCAAATAACCCCTTGTTAAAACCAAGGTTTGCAGAAAAGCATCTCTGAAAGCACAACATGTTGAACATTGAAGCAGATGGGCTACGGCAGCAGAAGACCACACCAGGTGCCACTCTTGTCAGCTCAGAACTGGAAACTGAGGCTATAACTGGACGACAGAATATTGGGGAAAAAAGTTGCGTGGTCTGACTGAATTTCAATTTATGTTGTGAAATTCAGATGGTAGGGTCAGAATTTGCCGTAAAAAAGGGGTCCAACCCAGTTAAAGGGCTGGACAAGATTTACCTAATGAAGTGGCCGACGAGTGTATATGATTGTGCATAATCATTAAAAAACAAAAATCCTGCATGGGTGTGAGCCCATCATTCTTACCTGCCCTCAAACTTGTGTTTCAGGAAGTCAAAAAGTGCTTTCTGCATCATGTCCGTCACCTAGAAAAACATCGGACATAAGAAACAAGTAATATTTAATAGTAATATTATAATAATATCAAATGAAAGTAGAAAATACATGTCGAGAATGTGCTGCTTCGACTTACTTCATAGCCTTTGAGTGAAGGTCCGACTAGGACGATGGGCCTCATGGAGGGAACCACGTCGTAAGGGGGGACATGCTCCATCTGAGCATGGACAGGACAGCACGTGAGTTGGTGTCACGTTATCGCGTTTGAACATACACCCAGCACATTTCTAAAGACCTCACAAGAGCTACAGTCACAGGGTTATACTCACATACAAATCAACATTAACTTGACACAAAACAACCCCGCCCACTCCCCATAAACCCTCCTTCTCTTCTGTGAGCAGTCAGATTGATGGATGGAGAGTTCCAGAAGTTGGGAGTCCATTTGCGTTATTGAGTGTCTACGAATGTTCAGGGTCAGGGATCAATTTCTCACTGAAAGCCCTGGCTTCTATTTCTCAGTCTGCAGTCTCACATAATTAAAGTGTCCATAATTAAACCAGACGCCAGGTTGTCAGGAGAAATCTCGTGACTGCGTCGCAGCTCTTAAGACAAATGTCATCCTTCGCAGCGCTTTCTTTTCCTTCTGAACTGTCACATAATTACTTCCAGGCATTGTTTGCAGTATGATTAGTATTTTACAGTAAAAAAAAAAAAAAAAAAAAATATTTTTTTTGTTT
>VVHJ01060790.1:27521-39258 GCA_015107715.1 Tylochromis polylepis | reverse complement strand
ATTTTTTTTAATAATTTTTTTTTTTTAATAAAAAAAAAAAAAAAAAAAATCATGTTTTACGTCTTGGCTGGACCTTTTAAAGAAATTTAAAGATACTTTTTTAAAGATATTTAAAGAAAGTTGTTAGTAAGTTATCAATTCATGCCAGAATATTTTCAGTGTCACAGCTTTATTTAATCCAAATGTCTTAAAATAAATAAATTAAGAAAACTAAAACAAAAAAATCAGTGTAGCATTTAAAATCAGATTTCCACCTGCATTGTTGAACTTCAGGCTCATTTGTAAATTATCAACTGATCCATTAGCTTCTGTCCTCTGTTAGTGAGAAAGGAGTCACATGTCCAATATACTCTGACAATGAAACTGGATCCTTTTTTTCCTTCTTTTTTTGAACCTTTTCTACATTTGTACTCCAAGCACGCCCCCGCCCCTGTGCATGCTGTACAGCACTTCAGGCAAGAGAAAGTGCTGGAGTGTCCCGCGCTTCTACATTACATTACATAAAGCAGAACAACGGAAGCTCATTTCACCCCATTTGTATTCACAGAAGCTAAAAATACATATTATAAAAGCTTCCAAATGGCTCTTGTCTATAAAGGGGCAGAGCTGGAGCCCTGAACATAACAACACTACTCATTCGTTCGGAAAAACAGGAGCGCAGCGAACAATTTAGCACGGGGAGGAATGACACATGGTTTATTGTTCTTCTCCAAACACATGTTATACAGTTCCAGCGTGTAGATATTGGGTTTCACAGTTTCATGTTTATACAACAGGAAAAAAAAATCTAATTTATATGCAATACTTTTGAAAAATGATGCAAAGGATGACTGTGAATTTCCATCAAGTATCACGCAGAAAATTTTTGTGAGTTCTAGTAGATGAAAGATTAAACTGGAAAACTCTGAAGATGATTACACGTATAATGTGGAAATCTTTATCAAATTACTTGACTAACCCATCCTTAATTTTCCTTATATCATATTACAGTAATAAGTAATAATATTATTATGTCACCGATTCAGCTCCAGAACTGGATGGAAACGGAAGAACTGATGGGTATTAACTCGGCTTCATTTTTACTTCATTTTTAACTGCTGTAACAAAGAAATTTCACAGCTTTGGTGTAAACATAATATATCTCATCTTATATTCAATGATCTTACATATGCTTCTGCATATCCATCATGTCCGCTAATCCAACTTAAGAGTCATGGAAGGACTGGAGCTTATCCCAGCTGTCAGAGGGTGAAAGGTTGGGTGTAAACTGGACAGCTTTCCCAGTCTATTGTGGGACCAATCCATATTTGTGATTGTAGTATGCTTGATGATTCCCTCACTTGCCGTCTTCTGTCTGTAAATTTGTGTTAGCACCCGTTCTCCTGTTTCCCCCAGTGTAGTGATTTTGTCATTTCCTGTTTTACTTTAAAGGTGGCTCTTCTTCTAGTTTTACTTCCCTTTTCTTTTCATAGCTCATAATTTAAAGATTAATTTATCTCATTTTCTTATGACCGTTTGCTGAAGAGATGGCCAGTGTAACTAATTTTCTTAATTTTACAATTTTACTCCTCGAGTAAAGTCTAATTCCCTTCGAGTCCCATCACGTATCCAGAAGCAGATTTTAGCTTCAGCTGTGGGATTAACAGTCTGCTCTTGGAAATGTGAAACATTTTAACATCATATAGCACAAAATGGAACATTTATATAAAATATTTTACATAAAATGTGTCACTTTGTTAATTTGTTGATCATCATGGTATGATGTGCATTGTTATCAGCATATATAGTGCATTGCTATTAATTCTGGGACAGCATTATCTTCTTTCCTTGTTCCAATGTATCTGCTGCTAAAGGAGGTAATAAAGTAAGTACTGAACTACCTATCCTTAGTATCCAGAGAAGATGAACAGATCTTATTACGGCTGTTATGCAGATACTTCACTCAGTTAATAACCACAGCTGTCTTTTTCCCTTTGTCCTCAGTGCAGACGTCTGATTATACTCTCATATTATTTGGTATCATGCTTTCTCTCCTGTTTGTTTTCCCTAGCTGTTTAGCTAAATTCCCAATTTTTGTGCTTTACTCTTGTGAATATAGTGTTTCTGGCTTTTTTCCCCAGCAGGTTAATAATAATAAGCTATAATAATGTCTTTTCTCTTTTGTGAGTGGGATGTTTGATTAAACCTTTCAGGCTTCTTTTCTCTCCTGCACTGTAGTTATTTCAATTTTTTGCGTGCAATTTTCCTTTTTTAATTGAAATGACCAGGAGTTAAAATGTCCTAAAGTGGGCTAAAAGTGTATAGTAAATAAATAAAGTGATAATAACATGTCGTGAAATGTTTTAAACTTATGCCTCCTGAGATATTGCTGTGATAAGTATTGCAGTGCGAATTGTGCCGCCTGTATTTCTTACTCCTACCGCAACAGCCTTCAGCCTTTACGTGTGATTGAAATTGTGCTGAAAAGCATAAAAACAGCTTATTGTGGGCCACTGTGACTCAAATCAGCCATCACAAATGAAAATGAAAGCATGTCAGGACGCATTATAGCCACGCGCTGACTAACAGGGTCTGGGACGGATCTGCACCTGCATCTGCACACTAACAGCTGTGATACACGCTATGAGGAAATGACAGAAGTGTCACCACAATTTGCAAATGATCCAGTGAATATTTTTGCGCTAACGAGCATCAGAAGTGATACACAGAATAAAAAGAGAAGACAACAAACAGGAGACGGAGGAAAAACGACAAAATGCTAGAGGTTAGTCTTGAGGACAAGCCACACTCACCGACTTCTGTTTCTGTTTAGCCGGGCCACCTACAGTATCAATCCACACAAAAGCCAGAGGAGACAAAAACAAAAGCACAAAACACAAGAGCACATTTAGTTATTGACAGGTTTGGATTAGAGGGGTGGGGGAATTGGGAGAGGAGCTGTTTGTTGATTAAAGCAGAGTTTACACTGACTGCCACCACTGTGAATTCATTTTCAAACAGATTCAGACTGATATCCAGCAGCAGCCATTTCAGAGAGGATCAGTTAGTTCAACGCCTCTCCCAGCTGAACAAGCACAGAAACGCACATCCAAACATATCAGTGTAACCGTGGGAGCCTGAGGGGCCAAACAGTGTTAGATTTTGGATCTATAGCAGCAGCAGGGACGGATCAGTTATGAGAGGTTAGTGAGAGATGTAGAGTGGAAGAAGGAGAGATTAAACCTGAATATCTTGGAGGAAAGGGGGGCAAATGCAGGACGGAGGAGGAGAGAGATCACCTGGCCCTCTAATGTTACCTTCTTAAAGAAGGGCAGTCGGTGGATGTTGGCCTGGGGGGATGTTACGCTGCCTGACATGCTCTTGGAAGAGCGAGGATCACCCTGGGACTCAGGGGCCTCCTCAGCCTCCAGGTCGAGGGGGTCAACGTCAAAGGCCACTGTGGACATGTCCACGTGAGCTGATGGTGGGGAGGGTGGACGGTGCAGAGACAGAACAAAAGACCAGCAGAAAGAGGAGAAAGCGAGGTGAGGTGGAGTGAAAAAGGATGAGAGCAGAGAAAATAGCAGAAGGGAGAAAAGGCAAGAGGGGGAAGAATAAAGTGTGAGACACATCCAGAGAGAGGCAAGAGATGGCACAGAGACTGGAAAAAAATGACACAGTATGATTTTAACTGGAAACGACACTTACAAGAGTCTTAAAAAGAACACACCAGATTTTATGAGGCAGAGCACAGAAAGTGAATTTGGTGTGACGAGAAAACAACAAAACCTGAAGTAAAGATGTGAACGAACCGTTGAGAAGGGTGGCTGCAGCAGGAACTGAAAAAAGGTACAGGTAGGAAAGAAGGAATCAAGCAAAGAGGGAAGTTTGGGGTGGAGACAGGGTGTGTGTTGCTATAGGGGTGAGGGAGGGTGAACGGGGCTTGTCTTATTTTAAAGGTATATATTGGGAGTGTTGAGTAATTCTCACATTGTCCAAAAGTAACAAAATCCACTTACTAGCTCATTAAAATGTGTGTGATACAACTAACCACCTGGAGTATGACGATTATATCTAACTCTCTCTCTCTAGTATATCTCGAATCTATGTCAAACTCTGACTTTGAGTCAGAACAACAACTTAGGATGTACAAGGTGTGTTAGAAAGATGACTTTTCTGTTACACAGATATGCAAAGCCTCTTAAAGTCAATCAAGAGATGTTCATGTTTACCCATTTCCTTCACCGTCTCTCCTTCTCTCTGTCAGCCAGACATACTTAACAAGTTTAATGAGTGAAGTTCATTTTCGGCTCTATTTCAGTCCCGTCTTGTGTGCTAATGACAGACCTCCTAAGACCTTTCTCGCTTCACACAGCAACCCACTGAGACACGCTGTGATTCATCATCATGCCTGACTAACTGGCCAATTAAAATCTTCATCTAAATATCAGACGCCCGTCTCATCTTGCTTTCTTTTTCTCTCACTCTCACTCTCTCTCACCCTTTCAGGTGCCCACACAAACACACGCGCACGCACGCACGCACACACACACACACACACACACACACACACACAGGCACCATGTTTCCATGTGACAGGGGGACCTTGTGACCTCACCTGTTCCAGGTGGAGTAGGCCTGCGGGTTCCCGTGGCAACATCCAGACTAGAACTTCCTCCAGATTTACTGAAATACAGAAAACAGGCACAAATGATAGCTTGGGGAAAGATAGATGATTCTTTTGGATTTTATTTTTATTTTCTACCTCAAAGAAAGAAGAAGACACAGATTATTACATTTACGAATATAAACAATCAAAAACAAAGAGAACGCGTGGAAAAAGGCTTAAATTAGCTGCTGACTGTGTGCAGAAATTCATAGTCAACTAATATGTATATTAAAATCTGTTTCAGCATTCACATTTAAATAGTTCAGTATTTAACATTCCTCTGCTGCATCTGTAAACACAGAGACTATAGAGACTTTTGTACATACTATACTATAGATGCACTGAGGAACAGAGTGACTCACTGCAGTGCTTTTGTCTATTTCAGTATGTTTTACATTGCCGGTGAGTGATGTGTGACTCATGTGTGACCTGTTTTAAAGAGTGGGGTTCTTGTTTGTGCTGCTGATAATGCAGACGCAGAGAGCTTGCTCTTCATTGTTACCTGGAGCTGAGTCGGTTTTGCCTCATCCTCTGCTCCTGCAGCAGACGGGTGTTCTCCAGTTTGACCGGGCTGGGAATGAAGCCCACCTCGCAGCCCTCTTTCACCAGACGCCCGATCCACCAGTCATTGTTGTACTTCTGTATTGAGAACAGCCAGGCATCAGAGGGCAATGCAGCATTTTATACACATACATTTTACCATTTAACCCTTATTTTCTGCCATGGCTATATTAAACATGAAAATCCACCATTGTACAAACATGGCCATAATGTCAAACCTACCATATGCCAGGGGAGGACTATTGGAGGAAAGTTGGCTTAAAGAGAGAGCAGCCTTAAAAGGAGAGGAGGTAAAGTGTCTCATCTCAATCAGAAGAGAAACTGAGGGGCTGCACCAAGGTCCAGTATAAGCTAAATAAGGCTTAATTTAAACCGTGAATCATCACTACTCCAGTAGAGCACAAGAGCATTTCTGCAGCCAGAAATGTGCACAATAGGTCTGCATTAAAACTTTTGTCATTTAAAACTGTTTGGTTATTATTATTAAGATTTTATATGAAACTTTACACTAAATATAAACTGTAAGACAAGCTAAATGACAGCCCAAACCGACGGCCCATTTGTTGCTAAAAACGCACAATTCTGTATTTTGATTCACTTAAAGTATTAAAGAGTATTAAACAAATCAGAGCACTACTTTTATTTAGCAAATATTTTCCCATTTTTTCCCAAATTTGGATCACCTATTTCTCACTGCACTGCAGCTTGTATTGCTGCTAACTCCCACTCATGGCCTGGCTAGGCTTTACAAAAGAAAGAGGCAGTGCAATAAGTTGTAGCATGATCCCTCATTGGTTTCCCACCCACCACAACCACTGACAGTTTTTGGATGGGGCCAATATGCTACTGGCCTTCTTTTCCCAATACCATCCAAAATCCCAAATATCCTCACTCGAACTCAAAAGCATTAACTTTAGTTAACGATGGTGCTCTAAGCCACAGAAATGTCTCTCTGTGTGAAAAATGTACTGAAATGACTCTTATCATTTTTGAGTATGAAATAAGAGTATATGGGAAGTTCAAACCTCTTTAATGTGCAAGAAGTCTTTGGCTTCAAAGGAGATGGCCATGCCCTGCACAGGAACATCATCATTGGGGCCTGGGTTGTAACCAACATTTGTACGCACAGCAAATGCCACTGGTTTGGTCTGGAGCCAAGATGGAAGAAAAGGTATTAGTATGCGCAGAGCAGCTCACTAAATCGCACTTTAGAGCTGCCTGACACAACTGAACAGATTTAACTATGTCCAAATACTTAATCACATGACAGTTACTCAATAAGGATGAGCACACAGCATAAGAGATGGATGTGCAAGACTTGATCTCTGACCTTTGCTTTCTCGAGTGTGGCGAGAGCCTGCCTGTCGGCCTCCTTCCTCAGAGCCTCAGGGTCCTCCTCCAGGGACACGTCCGAGTCTGACGGTCGGCTGGTGTAGGAGTCTGCAGAGCCCTAAAATGCACAAAGAGTTCATATAACTAAAATCAGAGTTAGACCATGTGAGCATGAGGTTTGCAGTCTAACTAATGAATTGCATGCCCATCAGTACACTCATGATGCACCTTAAATCCAGGTATGTATCTTTCACCTGCTCTTCAATATGAGGAGGAAAGGTTGTAGCCTGGTTTTTTTTTTAATATCCTGAGATTATAATATCAAAACTACCTTGTGAAGTGCAACCTAAATAAACACAAAGAGGACCCCGCCCATCATACAGCATGAAGCTGACTCTGTGTTATTCGAGGTTGGAAGGATGCATAACATTTTCATTTGTCGACACTTCCATCGCAGCATCGAGAGCGGCCGGGGTGTGAAATCTTATTTTTTGCACAGGCACAATAGATTCAGTGTGTGTGGGTGTGTCAAGTACAGACAGAAAGATGTGGAGAGGGAAAAAAATGGCCCGAGGACTGTTTATAATATCAGCGAGGATATAAATTTCTCATGAAGTGGCTACAGTTTCTAACACATCCACCACTCATGCACTGTAACTTGACTCTCTCCTGCTGACCCTCATTCAGACACCCATGCCACAATCAAAACCCGAGCCTCCTCTGAGCCTGCAGAGTCGATCCGCTGTACTGCTCAGCAGTCCAGTGCAGGGAAGGAGGCAGCTTGAACTTCTGAAGTGTTTGAGTGTTCAATTTATATAACAATCCCACTTGTTCTCTTGTTGCTGTTTTCGTTTTTGAGCTGACAGGCTGCCTGATGCTTTGTGGGAGGTACTGACAAAAATGCGGACAGATGAATGTTCCAGGCAGAAGAAATGAGTCACTAGGTGTGGGTTTTTAAAAAAGAGGTGAGAATGCACAAAGATGACATACAGCATATGCAATGATGATGAAAAATTCCCTGCACATGTGTAGTCAGACAAACAGTGAGTATAACAGATATCTTTGGACTGTGGCCGGCTATTGTTAGGAATTTATTCCAGTATTGATACCAATATTAGAGTTAAAGTATGTCAACAAATATTTTTATAAATCCACAGTTTGGAGAACATGAGTATACTAGCAGTGCTTTTCACTGTATAACTACGCTCAGTGCATTACTGGTCAAATATTACTGTTGGCGCTGCTGTTGCTTTCTGTTTTCCTTAAAGCTTAGCAACCACCAACAACACAGGACATGTGATTAATCCTACTTTTGCAAAGAAGAAAGAAGCAAAACGTCATATCTTTGTATGAAGTACTTAGCTGCTTTGTGGAGGTAATGGTAAGAAAACATTCGAAGTAACGGTGTGAGTTTATTCATTTATCTAGTTTAATCCAACTTAAGATTGCTGCGGCCCAAAACAGAAATCGCATGAGCCTAAGATAAAAGTATCTTTGTATTCCCACTGATTATGAAAAGCTGTTAATGGAAATGAACCCATTAACAGCTTTACTTCAGGCTCCTGATGGCCACTGTTCCATTTACTTCTTTTCCAAAACGGACACAAGACGAATAAGAAAGAATGATTTTCATGTAATCATTTCTAAATCTCACGTGTCATATATAGTTCTGTTTCTTTTCAAAATATGAATATAGACATATAAACATGTATCCTAATAATAAATATAGATTTTTTTTCCTTTCCTCTACTGGAGGACTTCACCTGCAGGACTTTCCCACACTTTTACAGTAACTGTTCCAGTGTTTCTGGAACAGTTACTGTAAGGATGTAATTAGTTCAATTAAAATAAACATTTTGCATTTAATATTCCAGCGGCTTATACGATTTCAGATGGCAATCAGTGAATTGTCAGCATGTAAGTTTTATGATAATAATAATAATACATTTTATTTCTAGGTGCCTTTCAAAACACCCAAGGACACTCTACAATAAATGAGCAAAAAACAAGTTAAAATTAGACAGTGCAAATCATCTGATTCCTCTTATTAACTGCACAACATTAATGACTGAGTCTAAAACTCACATATTTGCTTGAGGCCTCTTATTTTGTAATGACTCTAGAAAGTGTGATCACTTCACCCGCCTCTGCAACTGAGACTAACCAATTACAGACTCACCAATGCTGATATTAATACAGCTACACTGTCATCTTAGCAGCACAGCACAATGAGGAATCACAGTTGTTTTGCTCTGGTCAGTAGGTACATACACACATTTGTTAGGTACAACCTGTTATTACCGGATTGGACTCCCTTTTACCTTCAGAACTGCCTTATTCTTTATGGCATAGATTCAACGAGGCGCTAGAAACATTCCATAAAGATTTTGGACTATATGATTCTCAGCTGGTCACAAGGGGCCAAAATTATGCAAAGAAAATATTTCCCACACCATTACACAACAGCCTGAACCACTGACACAAGGCAGGATGGATCCAAGCTTTCATGTGATTTACACCAAATTCAGATCCTACAATCCAAACGTCACAGCAGAATTCAGCACTCATCAGACCAGACAATGCTTTTCCAATCTTCTGTTGTCCAATTTTGATGAATCTCCTTGAACTGTAGCCTCATTTTTATGTTTTTAGCTGAGAGGAGTGGCGTGCAGTGTATTCTTCTGCTAACGTAGCCCGTCTGCTTCAAGGTTTGATATGTTGCGCATTCAGAGACGGTGTTCTGCGTAACTTTGTTGTATCGAGAGGTTACAGTGAAGTTATGCAGGTAGTGAGGCAGATATCAGAGAAATGCTGATGACTAGAGAGTTTCTCCTTTTTGAACCATCCTTTGTAAACTCCAGAGATGGTTTGTGGGAAAATCGCAGTACATGAGCAGTTTCTGAATTACTCAGGCACCAACAACCATGTCACATTTGAAGTCACTTAAATCACCTTTCTTCCCTATTCTGATTCAGTTTGAACTTCAACAGGTCATCTTGATCATGTCTACACGCCCAAATGCACTGCGTTGCTGCCATGTGATTTGCAGTGATAAGTAGTTGAACATGTGCACCCAATAAAGTGGCCAGTGAGTGTTCTTAAAAGGGATTACATTAAAGGAAAAAGTTTGAGTGAATGTGGAAAATATCAAAGCAGATTATTTTATCATAAGAAAGTGGGCTGGTTTGGTTTCGTGCTATGTTTTTTAGAAAATGAAAGAAGACGGAGGCAGTAGATATTTGCTTTTATATTAAAAAATGAGCAGAGAAACATGACATAATCACCTCTGGTACAAAATGTAAACACTTTGTTTGTGCCATAAATTTAGACTACATTTTCCTGAAAAATATCGTCCCTGGTGGCAGACAGAATTTGCATGGTAAAAGCGAGGGTTACCAATCAAAATGCAGGTGGTGTTATTGTTGTACAGCTCTGCAGTCACTGCAGTGTGCAATCAACATTTACTTTATAATGATAAGTTAAAGCAAAAACCCTTCTATTACAGGTTAAAAGGAAAAGTTACCATGGCAGTACCAGTGGAGATTGTAATAAAACATTCATGCAGAAGAGGAAACACAAACTATATGCTCCTAAATCTTTAATTTGTGTGTGTTTAAAAGAAAAAAAAATATTCAACAGGAATAAACAGCTCATATAAATTGTAACATATCTACTCAGAGAAAGAAGCTGGTCATGCGTGAAGCATCATGTGGTGGTTGAATGTTTGCACGTCCATTTATGCATGATTAATGCTCCTCTACGCCTTTGATTAGCATCCACGTGTCTCTGTATGATCTGAAATGAAACCACACACGCTAATGTTGATTCTAGCTCTGCCACCTGTCATACCGAGGTCCTCTGTGACTTGGCAACAGCACGCTAAATGTAGTTCCTCCCTGTTTCCAAGGCAATGGCCGGTGACTCCTTGTGTCCTCGGGCATTTACAAACCATCCCCATTTCCTGTTTCATTTACTCGAACACTCAAAGCGGTGCGCCCACATCCCACTCAAGTAGGAAGAATGATCCTGTGAGTGGTGCGCCGCATCTAATGAGGATAGCCGCCTGTAGTTAGTGACTCTGAGTCATTTTCTACATCATAGAGTTGCATCCCAATGTGAAGCCCTGCCTAAGAGAAGGTTAACAGACACTGGAAGGGAACCCATGGGGATGTTTTTAGAGAATAAGAGCTGAAATGACGTTGGAAACTACCTGTGAATAACACGCTCAGTACAACAGGTCGATGATGCAGCAAAATATAGAGAGAGTGGGAGGGACAAGAGATCACTATGAAGTTGTGCTTGAATAACTTGATTCATGTCACACACAGCCAGAATAAAATGTGAAGGATTGATGGACACAAAAGTCAATATTTTATCCAAAAAAAAGTGGAAACGGGGAGAAGAAAAAATAGAAACCACCTGGTAACCTTTCTATACCTTTCTCCCGTGAAATCCATCAAAATGTGTGGACAGACTGAGCAAACAAATGAACTAATTTCGTCCACCTCCACAGTCCCCTCCCTTCCCTCCTCCTCCTCATCTCCCTCTCTGAAGTCAATGAGTTGTGTCTCTAATTTAGCTGCTTGCTTCACTTCACATACAGCTCCTGTTCAAAATAGCTACAGGTCACCTGATGGCAAAGCTGCTTTCCTATTGGCAGGGCCCTAGTAGAGACCCCAGCAGTGTCATAGTAACCATGGCTGCAGCTTAGTACTGTCAGCCACGGATAGCTGTATCACAAAGGAGATACAGAAAGAAGATATGGGAATCAATAGTAAACAAAATGCCCTGATGTGAAAAAAAAAATAGTATAAAAGCATTTCAACAGGTGATCTATGTGGTATTTTCTCACACTGGGAGACCACAGTCTAGTCAATAGGCCTTAGTATAACATATCAATAACTGCACCCAACAAAACATTATGGGCTTTGGGTAAGCTTTTTAAGGGATGCAGCAGATATAATATCAATGTTTTTACATGCTACACTGCCAAGATTAAACTTTTCCACATCTAATGGCTGAAATTTCAAACTGTGTTTTTCACAGAAGGAGCAGATAGTGGGGAAAAAAGAAAAGAGAGGGAGGTAAAGTTCAGTAATGAAGTGTTTTCCTTCCATTTTTTGCACAGTGGCTGCCACCATGATGAATTTACACCTCTTTAGCATTGATATTGAATACATGGAGGGAGGTAAAGAG
>VVHJ01060790.1:0-21155 GCA_015107715.1 Tylochromis polylepis | reverse complement strand
TTGTGATATGCTTTTTTTTTTTTTTTTTTTTTTTTTTTTTTTTTATAGGCATTCTGATGAAGATTTGCTGTGTTGCTTGCAATTATTCTGTAGCATGACCCAGTTTGGACTGTGCTTTAGCTGCCTCACATTTGACTCTAGAATACTTTGGTATACAGAGGAGTTTGTGGTTGAAATCATCACCCCCCCATTACTGTGCTGACAGTTGGTATGGGGTGTTTGTGCTGATATGCTGTTTGGTTTTTTGCCAAACATGACAGTTTGCATTATGATCAAACATCTTCGCTTTGGTCTCATCTGTCCAAAGGATATTGTTCCAGAAGTCGGGTTTGCTCGGATGAAACAAAGAGACTTTCTCCTCAGAACCCTTCTAAACCAGCAATACTTGTTCAGTGTTTTTTTCTTATTTTACTGTCATAGACTTTACAATCTAACATGGCAACTATATTCATTATATTCAGTACCTGAACCTACTCTCTGTATGTGTGTTAGTATATTTATAGCATTGAGCATAGAGTTAGTTGAGCAAGGCTGGCCCACATCAGCTAGTGGCTCAGGTGTTACTGTTCTACAAATCCAATCTCATAAGGAGCCACCTGGTTTCATTTTATGCATAGTTACTGTGCATCTGCAACATTCCTCCACCTCAGCTCCAACTTTCATGCTATGTCTGGTATAATAAAAGGATCTTTTGTGTTTTATGCCCACTCTGTTCTGTGCATCGGTTTGCTGCTGCTGCTCTCCACTGTGATTTGTATGCAGACAAGCTCAAGGATAATATTTCAATAAAAACACTAACTGCATGCTCACTACAGTAATGCAATAGTTAGCATTCTAACAGTGTATTACTCATTTTTCTAGCTCCGACAACTCAGAATTGGTTCTTGCATTTTCTGTCCTTCCTGATCCGTAAAGTATAGTAAGTGTTGTTCAAGAGTTACTGGCTCCAAGTCCAACATGAACAGCTCTGTTTTACTTGTGGTGGCAGGCAATGTAGACATACCTGCACACAAGTATAAATGCAAACAACAACACTGCCCACTACTGTAGGGATTGAACCCTGTACTGTAAATTACACTTTATGCTTTACAATTAAGCATGCGGAGAGGTGGGGAGACTCCCCCAACAGAGCCAGACTGCCAAATATTACCTCCTACAGAGGGAAATAGCAGTCTTCTTTTGAATATAGTCATCCTCATTTAGCTGTTTTTTTCTTTCAGTTTGTTTTCTTTTTAAACTTAAAGTCGTATCAGCATCTGCTTCAAAAATACAATACTGGACATCACTGGTGATGAAACGCGGAAAACACAATTAGTTTCATTCTCCATAAGAGATGCTTCATCTAGATGTTTAGGGTTGGAGAGAAATAGGAAGTTTTTGGGTTGTTAAATTGACAGACAGACTCATTGTCATTCAGTGTACAGCAAGTGTACAAGGAACAAAATTTCACTGCAGTTTGTTCAACACAGGGTGAAAGTATAAGCACCTATGCTGACTATATTAAAATATATAGAATCAAAAATTGCTATATAAAATGCCATGCTAAAAGTGAACATGAAATTAACATATAGAAACGTGGTATCCAATTAAGAGGTTCAGCACTCTGATGACCTCAGGAAAAAGGCTAGTGCATGACCTGGTGGTCCTGCACCAAATGCTGCAGAACCTCTTTCCAGAGGCCAGCATGGAGAACAGTCCACGGTGGGAGTGTGAGATGTCCCTGATGATGATGATGGTTTGGCCTGAGATCATGACATGATTGATCCAAATCGGTAAACACAAATATCTAAGTAGAAAGTATTTTGTTCACTGACATCATCACCAAATACTGCACAACAAATTCAGTAATCCCGACTTCACACAACAGCAGCCGCAGCAGCAGACAGTCTCTGCCTGTATTCACACACCTGAAGACAGAGTGTGTTTTTGTTGAACTTGACACTGCACAAACATGTAGGCTGCACCCACCCACCCACACACACACACACACACACACACACACACACACACGCAAACACAAACCCATCTAAACATGCTCTCCTTCGTCTCTCCATCCCACTGTGCCTGCACACAGGGAGAGATTCAGTAGTTCGGTTGCCATGGAAACCAGGCCGAGTGTACCAGCCGCTCTACTGTTGGCTGATTGTGGCTCTCGTCTATTCGTGTGTGTGTTTGTGTGCGCGCGCGCGTGTGTATGAGAGAAGAACGAGTGTGCACTTGCGTAGGTGTGTGTGAGACTGTAAAGCCTATACAGGGCTCTGCTTTCAGTTTTTTGGCTAATAAGGGCTATATGTATGAAAAACCTATATCATGCCTTTATGCTTCTTTTTCTAGAATAAACACCTTTAAAAAAAAATATCTTAAAATAGTTTAAAAAATTGTGTGCATGTGTGGAAACACTCCATACACTTAACAGTTGAGTGGCTAAATCACTTTTTACATTAGTGCAACATTTTGACAGCTCAACATCAACCCTGACAACCCTGATGAGTGGATCTGATGTGCAGTAGTATAAGGCATGGGAGCATATTTATATCATGAAATCATCCTTACTACAGGTAATGTGCTCGTTCTACAGCGTGGGCGATATGAACCCTGTCTACCTGTAGTCCACAGTCACAAAGTTAATGAAGAACGAGGCACTGGGACGTGGGATATGTGCAGGCAAGGGATCTGGCTAACCTTTAGAAACCACGGGGGAGCTGAGCTCCCTGTGTTCACCACACAGCAGTGAGATATTTTTTTTTCTGAAGAAACACCAGTACTGAACAGGTAAATGTCATTCAGCTCACAGCGCATCATTTCCTCTCTCAAATGAAGAGGTCAGGTGGAAAAGGGGGGCTCATTTAGCTGCGACGCAGCATGTCTTTGAGAAATGTCATAGCCAGACAAGGACTGCTGCGTGGGTCATGAGCGTGTGATACCCAAACCAACTTCTTCAACCCCCCGAGGAGAGCAAATGTTCACAGCTGAAGAAGAAAGGCTTCTTCAGTCATTCCTAGCAGGAACATTAACATCTGTAGCTGGACAAGTTTAAAGCTCTAACTTGTCCACTACATGCATTGATTGACAGAGAAATCCACGTATACATGCATCAACAGGCCAGGAGGGGTCAGGTCAGAGGGCACTGGTGTGACATGAGTAAGACTTGGGGATTGGGATTCATAGTCGGACCTGGAGGAATCTATCCAGATGTCTCTCAGCTCAAACTAGTTGAGAATAATGCAGTATGCACATAGCTGCATCCACAGGGGTTTTAGTAAGATATGATCATATCATGAATGTTTATTTATGCAGTGTGTGTGCTACCTGTGACATGCACAGGAACAGAGAGAAAGAACTGCAAACATAAATATGTAACCTCCTCTTAACTCTGCAATAAGACACGTATTGCTTTCACACTTATTCTAGCTGCCACTTTTTTTATTAAAGATTATGTTTGTGTTTGTTCAGTAGACCTCCTATGTACAACCATTACACTTAAATTTATATTTATGGGATAAAAACTATATTTTTTACTTTGAAGAGAGGGAAATATAAGCAATACAGAGAAAAATATACAGCGAAAATGTTTAGAATCCAAAGCTTCTTTTGTTTCTGATTTTCAGAAACAAAGAGATTATGATGCAGTAATCCTGAATACTTCTGATAATTGAGCAACTTATGTTTCGGAAAAAAATGTTTTCTGCATTTGTGGTCACATTTGTTAAAGTAAAACTTTAAACGGATGGGTGTCAAATGGATCAATGATGTGTTTGATATAAATGATCGAAAATATGTTGGAAGTGATGATGATTTTCCAGATAATATTACTTATCTGGAAAATTCACATATTCAAATGGTTTGTTTTGTGTGACTAAAACAAAATGTGACAAAAAATGTGGTTTTCGTTGTTTTTAACAAGTTTTTTTTTATATATATATAAAAGTGGCATTGTATTGTAGTTGTGAAAAACTATAAAGCTATAGAAATGAGAGGTTAAATGGAATATATAATTATATGAAGATCATGGGAGATGTTTTGGGGTCACTTGTGGATGCAGTGGATACATTTATGTACAATAAAATCACCCATAGATATTTTTATTATACACACGTTAAACTGGTTTATGGATGAGGATTACTGTTGGCAGTGTTAAATGTAACCTTCTGCTGTATCTAATCAGCGATCTTGACTCACACTTGCAGGGTTTAACGCAGCTTTCAGGTCATTCTCTGGAAGAGTCAGATTAAGAATCCTTAATTGCAAGGGCTAACAATTACCATGGAAATTCTTATGAGCTTTGGTCAGACTTAATACAAAGAATTTTTTGTTCTTTTTTTAGTGTATGTGCTAAACTAACAGTACCACTAACTCATTTTATCTTCTTATTTCTTCTTCATTCTTTGTCCTGTCGTGTTTCACAGTTTTTCTTTATATTGTACTACAGATTTATGTTAGCTATTTTTTTGTTTTTATGTGTTAACAGTGTTATGTTTTGTGTTGATTTACACTTTTAAATGATCTCTTGTAACATTCCGTTTTGCATATGTCAAAAAAAAAAGGAAATAAAAACTTTAATAAATTCAATAAACTATGAGTTTTCATCAACAAGTCTTGAAATACAAAGGCACTAAAAGTCCTCACTTGATTCCATTAAACTTATAACTCTTCATTAAACAAGATGAGGCCAAGTCTGGCGCCCTCATTAAGTCTGAGGGAAGGATTAAGTGTGAAATGTTACCTGTCGGACAAAGCTGTTTGAGGTGGTGTCAGATGAGGTGCTTCCATCTGAGCGCTTAAATCGGCTCTTCCGCTTGGCGTACTTTCCCTGAAGGAGGTTTTGGAGGAAAAGAGAAAAAAAAACAGAAAAAGTTTAATTATGTTCCTTTATGATAATTATCTTGACATATTTCTTGAAAAACCTTGTTTCCGAGGAGCATGACAGCCATTAACATTTGGCGCAGCGTTTGTAAAAGCTTCTGAATATGATCAGGCTGTTAGATGGAGTCAGAGATAAAGCGGCCCAAGTCCCAGACCGCAGAGGAAGTCCAGCAGAGAAAATATGTCCAGTGTGTTCGTGAACTGCCTTTATTACTTGTCATTTTTCATGTTCTGATGCAAACTGGGACCTTGTAATCTGATTGGCAGACCCCTGGCAAACGGCCTGTCCGGGTTGTGCAGAGGCCACACATTGCATTATGAGCCCACCCTGCCCACATTGTCATGGGAACGCAATGCCGACTAATCACATTTGTCTGCAATCAGAAGGTTGCCGTTGTTGTTCTTTCAGCATGAAAGCAAACTGCTGATAAGGAAATAAACATGGTCGATTAATATACAGAAATGACATGCTACCACATAGAGAGCACATTAATACACACCTTAGGTAAGCATCCTCCTGCTGCTGAGTACTCACAGGGGGTATAGTTCAGTGGTAGAGCATTTGACTACAGATCAAGAGGTTTCCGGTTCAAATCTGGATGCCCCCTAGTTTTCAGTGCATTTATGCAGGAACCGCTGTGGCATTTCCCATTGAAGGACTGCATGGGTGCATATTTTACCTTGTTTACATAGATCATCTGCGCTTGATGTGATTCCTTAGAAAAACACCCTAAACGTGTATTTGATTCTTTTTCTTTTTTTTTTCCACATTAGTTTACAAAACAAACCCAACAGGAAACTAGCTCGCGACAAGCCACTCCAGAACACTCACTTTAGTTTCGAGTGAAAGCTATGCTCTGTTAATGTTAACTATCACACAGCAGAATAAACTCTTTCAGGATTTCTTTCCCCATAATCACAACATACCTTACATGCTCTGTTTATAACATCTTTTTACATTTTTTTCTATATTCCTATTTTCTTCTGTTTTTTATTATCAGTGTATGAACAGACTGTACAATACAATAACACCATAAAAGAGGTCTTGATTGCCTCAAACAGCCTGAGGGAATTGGCATGGAGTTTCTATTAAATGAGTAACACGAGCTAAATTTAGCTTAAAACTTATCAGTAAAATTAAAAAAGGACAAAACTGCCTACAATAAAAACTTGAGTTTTCCTTTTTTGGCCTTTATGTGGAGCCACAAAAGCATAAAATGATAAAAACGGATATGGATTCCAATAGTGTTTTGCTAGTGACAGTGACACAATTGGCTAATCTGTCCATGTTAGCAGGTAGCTAATGTGGACCAATAAAAAGCCAGTTTTGCCCAGAGACGCAAATATTTGGACAAATGAAAATGAAAGAATTTTATAAATAAAAACAAAAATGTAGCTATCAGAGCAGCATGGTGGTATGGTGGTTAGCAGTTAGCGCTGATGCCTCCCAGCCAAAAGTCCTGAGTTCAATTCCGCCATCAGATGTCTTTCTGCATGTTCTCCCCATGTTTGCGTGGGTTCACTCTGGCTTCCTCCCACAATCCAAAGACATGCAGTTAATTGGAGACTGTAAATTGCCCATAATGTCTGTATGTGTTAGACTAGTGACCTGTCCAGGGTGTACCCTGCCTCTTGCCCAAAGACAGCTGGGATAGGCTCCAGCAATCCTGAAAAGGATAAGCAGTAGAGGATGGATGTAATTATCATAAATGTTCCCAGTCTTGCTCCTGACATGACTTATATTAAAAAAAATGTATAAAATGTCAAAAGATGTGTGAGTTTTCTTAAAAGGTCAGTAATCAGCATGAAACGCTAATATATTCTCTTCAGTGACAATCTAATAAACCCTCTGTTTGCTTTAACATTCCTATAAGAAACAATTGCAGTTACCTGCTACTGTTTCCAATCAGCCTCCCAGATCTTGTACACAAACATGCTCACCATTGTAAACACTGAACAACTGCCACAAAACTTCCCAAATGTCAGTATATATTGGCTGTTCTTGGATTGGCAGGAGGGATCCAGAGACAGATTAACTACAAGCCAACAGTGAGTGTCCTCGACTCAGTATTTTACTATCACTGTCACATTATGTTCAACAGGGCAAACTGAGGCCCTTGGATGAATGATGCTGTCACGCCTGCTTTTAAACAAACATGACCTGTTACACCAGCGCCAACTGGTGCGAACATAAAAGCACGCTGCGGCCGAGAGGTTTCCAGTGTTAACAAATAAAAGGGAACACATCTGTTACAAGCTCCTCTCCAAAAAATCAAGCTCAGGAATCCATTTCAATCAATCTTCAGCCTCCAGCAGTGCAAAAAATTATCTACAGAGCCCTCTGTGGTATGCTTGATTTAGTATTTTTGATGGGATAGAATGAATACACCACAGGAGGTTCCACAGAAAAACAAAGACAACCTCTGATGAACCCAGAACAATTACTGTGTTCCAATGTTCAGTTAACAGGGTTAGTGGGTTTTAATATTGAAATTAAAAAATGAAGTGTTGATACAATATATTGTCAGTGATGTGGATGGGCAGCTGTACTTTGTGCTGCTCAGATTTAAAAATAGAGGATGACATCACTGCTGGCAAATCTGTCCACCTACACTGACTGAAAGAATCCAAGAATCATGACTTCTCTGAAGATGTGCTGTGTGCGTTCATGAAAATATTTTGTCACACAAAAAAATTAAAGAGAGGTTGGTTTGTATTCGGATATTTAACTTACAAGAATATTCATAATCACAGTGCCAGTCCACATCAGTAAAAGGCATATAGGATGTGCTATTCAGGGTCCTTTACTCTGCTTACAGTTGCTGTTCTTCTGTAAGCCGCTTTGCAACCCACGTTCACATCAGCTCATCCTTTTCATGGTTTATCTGACTTTATCAGTATTTTCATTAATGCCCCCTCTGTTCCATGCATGGGTCTTGCTCCTGCTCTGCCCCATCTCTGCAGCCCACAGTCTCTGTGCATCAGCTGATAACATTTAATCTTGGTGCTGCTCACATCACCCGATTGCTTGGCTGTAACTCTTCGAGCATCCAACTGGCAAATCCCACATAGTGAAAACACAAAGGAAATTTCTGGCACAACTTCACCTACTTCCAAGGTGCATGGAGAACGCTCATCGCTTAAAGAGGCTGAGGCTCCAGCAATAATTGTATAATGAAGAATAACTTAATACCCTACCATTTCAGCTTGTGGCCTTCATCGAGTTCATGAAGAACTATAATGCAAACAGCATTTTAAATAGCATATACCCGTCATATTCATCCAGTATACCTACCCCTCAATCCACTCAAATGTATAATATGTAATTTAATTAATCCTCTTGATTTTGTGTGAGTTATCATCTAACATTAAGAGGTGATTGTGTTTTAATATCCAGACAGTAGTACGATTTATATTTTGGTTGGATAGTCAAGGTTTCTCTTCCTTTTCCTAGTGATGCAAGACAAAATCCATGGTTCCTGACCTGTGTGCAAATATACTGTGATGTTTATCTGCAGCTAATATCAAAGCAAACTTAATGCTTTAAAAAGGAAATTCTTACCTTGGTTTCTTTCTTTGTTCAACTTAGGGAAACGTCTTCTTTTTTAAACTAACTCAAATCGCTGAGTTTTTTTCTCCCATAAATCAACAACAACAAAAATATCTGACCCAATAAGAGATGTCCTCTTCTGTCTTAATAAGTTCACCTGACTATTGTTTTAAAATAATATACCCTATTGACTGTATAGATCACAACTGCTCACATATGAACCACAACAATTTCCTGATGTAAACAAGCCCATGTGCTTTGATCACATCAGATACAAATATATAGTCTTCTGTCGATGCAATAGTTATAATAGATCTTTAATAGTAACAGGTTTACAATAATTGGTGACTGACGTAACACCTTTGTTGCAAAGATCTGAGGATGTGACACAATGCAGCAGTCACCAGGATGTAAATAAAATGCATGTGTTTTTTTAGAGGGATCTCTATGATCAACGCAATGATGGAGCTGATTGTTATAAGTATTTGGGGGTTGTTCTTGACAATGTTCTGTCTTTTGAGTCACATTTTGCTGCTACAACCAAAAAAAAGGTCCAACAACGGCTGTAGTTTTTAAGGAAATTGAGAGTTTTTAATGTTTCATCTGAAATGTTGACCCTTTTTAATAAAAGTTTTATAGACTTTTATAGAATCTAACGTTTTGAGGACTCAGGTCCAGCTTCTTCTTTTTTATAATACAATGTATGTATTGTTTGATGAGTGGACATGCTGCAAATCAATTTCCCATTGGGGACAATAAAGTTACCAATGACCATTAAAAATTATTTTAAAAACTACGGGTCTGAACCCAAAAGTAGCCTTACAAAAGACAGCCCTATCCCACTGTTTGTTATGCTGGAGAAGCTCCTGTGCCACCAGACATGTCAGTAATTAAGCTGGTAAATTTTATCACATCTCATAGCGTGTGTGATATCAGGTGTATGCATGCATTTGCATGCATGTTTTTAGGGGGGATCTTTATGATCGGAGCCATGATGGAGCTGATTCCTGTCACTAAAGGGCAGAGAAATGCCAGAGGAAGTGGGATGGGAAGCTTCCTGCTGGTAAACATCCGCCCAGATTAAGTGTATAATTAAGGAGGGTGCTGTTTGTGAAAGCAGGAAGGCAGGGAGTATTAAGGGTGGAGGGTGGCACACTGAAAGGTATCATAAACATATTTCATTCTTTTAGCCAGAACCTTCTATACAATATTCTGCTCAGTGAGCCCAACTGATCTGTAATCTGACAGCGGTCAGCAAGACACAATCTTTAATCTAAACTGCCCTCAGGCTCCGAAACCGGATAATTTCACGCAGTTCATTTCTTCTTCTGTGTTAAAGAACTGGCTGGTGAGAGAACTCGGGCCATTTCCTGCAGGATATTAGAAATGTGGGTTTTTTTTCTTCTTCTTCTCTCTCTACAGCAGAAATACAAGTGCATATAACAGCATAACCCACTGCAGGTCAACATGAACTTTACATCTAATCTGCCTGGCACAAGAACCGTGCCCATCTGCTTCTCACCACAGCCTCTCAGCAGATAAAGATCTGATTTCTAAAAACAGACATCTCACATGAGGTGAGAAGGCGAGAGCAGGATGGGCATAGTGGCACATTCAAAGTGGATGGAGAGCTGAGGGGGAGAAGTGGGAGTAAAGAGGAGAGAGCGGGACTTGGCAGGGTTTGAAGCGCTGGTTGTCTGTGATGGTGAGGTGTTCTGTTTTTTTTCCCCTTCTCTAGAGAGATAATGACTGAGCCCAGCGTGGGTGTGTTTGTTCTAGATATTCTCATCTTTTTTTTTCTTTTTTATGTCATCCATTTATGTCTAAACATGCCCACAACGTCATGTCACTTCCTAAGAGCCCCTGTGTATTTGTGACTGTAAAACAGGTGACACCGTGGGGAGATAAGGGGATATCAGTGAGTTATTATTATTTTTATTATTAATATTATCTTATTTTATTTTATGTTTGTTTGTTTGTTTGTTTGTTTGGGGAGGTCAACATAAACCAACTCCACCTATGAAAAACTCAAGTCGCTCTTTCATTTATGGAAATTGTGAAATTCAACCCCCCCCAAAAGCTGGTCAGTTCAACATGTTACTCGATAATTAGACATCAATTAAACAAAGGCGTGGTTTTCATGGGAACCCGCTGGTCACAAGGCATAAAAACACGCGTCACATCACGGTTACATAGCACAGGCTTATTAACGCCCGCAAAAATTAACCACAGAACAAGGATGCGGCTATAAATCAGAATCCGTAGTGAGGAAAAACTAGAATATTTCATCCATTTCACTTCTTCTTAAAATCATTAATTTGACTAAATTCACCAGTGCAGCGTACACGAGCATCTCGGCAAATTAAGCGACTTAATTGGCGAACAACCTGTTAATCTTCAGAAGTGCAGCAGCTTTAATGTTCACCAGCAGCATATAGAGTATCAATTCAAAACAGTCTACGTGGGATTTTTAACATAATACTCCCATAATATTTATTTACCCTCTTGCCGTTTCTTGGTCTTACCTGTGTGTGTGGATGATGGTCGAACATGTCCATTTGGATCTCCTGGGTTGAGGTCGAAGGCGTCCTGGACATACTACTTTTCTGTACCATTTGATTTAACTTTTTAAAAATCTATTTTCAGTTTCTAGTTTCGTGTGTTTACGATGGTGTCGACCGACTCATCTTTTATTTTTTTTTCTTCGGAGAGAATGAAGCCGCTGATGCGTCTAAGCTGGTTGATAATATAATGGCAACAGCTGCCTCCTTCCAGCCTATAGCGTTACACACTGTCGCACCAGGCTTTTACACAAGAGTCAAGTTATGGGTGTGACGCACGGATACATCCGGTTATCCTGCTTTCAAAACAAAACTCTTTGAAAAGGAAAGAAGCATCACTACTCCGAGGATTATTAATTTTGCATGTTTGAAAATTTTCGATGTTTAGTATAGCGCATGTTCAAAACTACGTTTGTCTCAGGACGCAATATATAATAAGGTAAAGATTCTAGAATATTAGAGAGAAAGAAATTTGGCAGTGGTGGGGAGACAGAACTCCGTTTTGACAGGAAGAGACCTCTGGCAAAACCAGGTTCAGGAGCACCCAGCTTTTGCAAACAGCCCACCGACAGCCTGAGCATACAGCAGAGTAACCAAGGGATACTTCGGGGACATCTGATCCAGCAAGAGTTTTGAACTTTAAATGAACTTTGACCCCTGTGGTTCTTATGTGCTTTCAGGGTTACCAGAATGCTAAAAGGCGTCAGTAATGCCAAGTGTGGCTGGTACCTGATTGGTCCTGGGTTTACTCTGCAGCAGGACAATAGGTCCAAACATACAATTAGAGTCATTAGCCATGTTGAGTGTAGTGGGTTACTTGGTTTTTTTTTTTTTTAAGTATGTAATTAACATGTAATATATTACTTTTTTTTATTTATTTATTTTTTTACCAACATCTAGGTTATATACAATATTTTTCTTACTGTTTGCACTATGTAAACAATGCAAAACACTGTGTTTTACTGGCTGAGTGTTAGGCTAAAGCTAATAGATGATGGCAGTTTTGTTAAAGTTATATTTGTGAAAGGTGTAACAGAAGAAACTCATGGCTACAAATCAGATGACCTAGCGCAGGCAGGCTTTTATTTTGAAAGCAGTAACCTCTAACTACTCTCGGGTTTCTGTGTTTCTCTTTGTGTCTTGACGTCGATTCTTTTCCTTGTGTGCGCTCAACTCAACAGACTCCAGCTGGAAGCCGAGATCCACGCCCCACTGAACAGACCCCACCCTCATTTATCGATTGACGGAGAGAAGCGAGCCGCAGCGATGGATGCTGTGGGTGTGGATAGGCTGTCAAGCTGAGCCACTAGTCCCCGCACCGGGATCCAGAAAGTAAAGGTCCTGCGGGGCCATAATGGGGATGAGAATAGTTCAATTTGACAGCTAGTTTGTTGTAGCAGCAGGGAGGCTCAGCGCCTGACGTCTCTATGATTTGAAGAAGAGGAGAATGATGTTGATGTGTAAAAAGATAATAAATAAATAATCTTTGGGCTATAATGCTGACCCAGGAGCAGGTAAGACTGTCTGATTTGCTTGCAGGGAGCCCAAATTTAGCAATACCTAGCAAAACAAAGAGACAAATTTTTAAAAAGAAAAAAGAAAAAAAAAAGAATCACGATCATTTCACAATTTTAATATATATAGTAAAAAGTTATAAATAATTAACTTCAAAATCATCAAAATTAAACATAATTTTTATCCCTTGGCGCTGTAGCACCAACAGATAAGACATAAATGTGTGGATAGCTAAATGCAAATCATCACTTGTGGGCAAATGCACAGGCAAACCATCCCATGAGTACACATCCAGCAAACAATACCTTTTATCCTTGGTGTCCTCTAACTTAAAACCATCCATGGCTTAACCAGCTCTTCAGCTAGCTATTTCCCGATTTGTCATTTGATGCTGAGCAGGTAGCATGCACCTGGTTCATTAAGGTACGTTGTTTTAGACGGAAAGTGAAAGCAAAGGTTTTTGGGTTTTTTTTACCACCTATCAGTTGCTCAGGATTGACTTTCTGATGGCATCATTTAGCCTAGGGCCCTGATATTAAATGTATCCGTTGGACAGACATTAGATGGAAGCCAGTAACAGAAGCATGACACATGAGTTGAGGGGAAACTTTTGCAGTCTCGTGATTTGATTTAATTTAACTAGATTTACTGTAAGAAGTGCAGGCTCCACAGTAGGAACTCAGTGTAACAGTACAACTTTAATGACTTAAATCTTTTATTTTTTTTCATTAATTTGCATCCTGTTCTGCCTTTGCTTTTGTTGACAGATTAAATTGTCTTCGACAGGCAGGACAGTACAGATCTATGGAGAACTGTTGCTGTTCCACTGTTCAAACAATTTTTTAAAGTCGCTCTTTGCCGGAGGTTTCGGTTGGTTTGTCTTTCTCTTTAAAATGCTGCAAAAGTGTTCTGCTGAACTCGACTCAGGCAGCAGGTCGCAGTTCTTTTCACTTTCTTCTTTTTTAGAAATTCTTTTTTTGGCAGTGTGCTTTGGATGCTGGAATTTTCCTCTTCTGCTACTCTCTTGTCCACTAGTATTTTGATATATTCAAAATGTAAAAGTTATTATATAGTACTCCCACCTCAGTAATAAAGGAGAATTAGTATGCATCTACTGAGAAAATCATGGACACGGTCACACCAAACATGCCACCAAACAAAGACTACAAAGAAAACCACAGACACCTCTATACATCAATACTGAGACCATAAAAAGAGTCCCGCTCTTCAGGTTTCTGGGGGGTTCACATCACTGAGCACCTTTCCTGGGATGACAACACCTTTATTTATTAAAAAAGTTAAAGCCAACTTCCTCCAAAATTGCTTGCCAAATTTTACAGACTGCGCTCACAAGCTGCATGACAGCCTGGTAGGGTAGCAGCACCAAAGCTGACAAAAAGGCACTCCAGTGTGTTTTGAAAACAGCAAAAAAACATTGTTGCCAGCCGTCTCTGGAACATCTCTGCATCACTCACTGCTTGAAGAGTGCCGAGCAACTTCACAAAGACTCGACACATGCTGGACACCATTTGTTCAAGTTCCTTGCAGCAGGCAGGTGCTTTAGTACTATAAAAGCATCCACAAACAGATTGAAACTGCGACACAGCTGAACTGTACTTCATGTACAGTCCTGATGTGCAATATTCTTATGCTCAATTTTGCAGGTTTACATCCCAAAAGTACACTATATGGACAAAAACTGTGCACCAGGAGCTACTTAGCCATGGACACCCATGCCATGAAGCACCTGATGCACAATTTTTGTGCTGATGTTAAAGACAGAGGACATTTGGAACTCTATCAGCAGAGGGTTGGCCACTTTTACACACTATGTGCCACAGCACGTGGGGACCCACTAACTTTATTCGATATCCCACTTTGTGTCTGAGTTGCTGTGGTTCCTAAAAATGTCCACTTTGCTTTGCTTTAATTGAAAGATTAAACGGTGTGGTCCAACTCTTCTGTTCATATGCATTATGTGACGTTGCTTCCACAATGCCAGTAAAGGTCTTGTATACTGAATGTAACCAAAAAATATATTCATAATATTCATGATCTTTAGAAAGGTTTAATCTCAAAATGTTTTCCATGCTGTCTGACAGTCTCTGCACCAAATCTAAAGAAATAAAGCATCTGTTTTTCAGGACTTGTGCAAGCAGTGCATTGTTTGGGGCAACATTTTAAGAGGACAGTGGCTATAATGTGGCTATAATGGCACTATGGC
This sequence comes from Tylochromis polylepis, assembly GCA_015107715.1. Taxonomy (NCBI): domain Eukaryota; kingdom Metazoa; phylum Chordata; class Actinopteri; order Cichliformes; family Cichlidae; genus Tylochromis; species Tylochromis polylepis. Next base: position 6,442 of record VVHJ01060790.1, on the reverse strand, counting down.
TCATTTTATAGCTCCTGAGTGGACCATTTTTTAAAATTAGCTACTGATCTTCCTTTATAATTTTTACATCTTCATGAAGTCTTACAATAAGAATTTTCACTTCTTCTGCCAATACTTTTTCACTTGGAGCCATAATGGAGATATGCTAAGTTAACTGGAAATCAAATATCTGAAATCGAGATGCCTTTATTTTTAATCTATTTGTTCACCTTATGCTACCACGCTAACACTGCTTTGTGGCTTTTGTGAATCAGCTCAGAATAATAAAAGATAACAACTGTGAACCTTATGTGAACCTTTTTTTTTTTCACCTATCCCCACCGAGAGTGCGTGTGCTTGTTTTCGGCTGAACCTTTGACGGATGTCAAAACTCACCAGAAAGTCTTACTGCTCCAGTTTGTCTCCTTTTTAACTGTTCTCTGAAGTTCATTATCCAGTTTTGGCTCACGTCTATTGATGCAAACTGCCACATTTCTGTGATACTTTATGGAGATTGTAAAGTCAAAGAGTATCCCCTAAAAAAAGGAGCTGAAACACTTTAAAAGGTTGCAAAACTTCAAGTCAAGTGCAAGTGTAAGTCTCTGAGGGTCCATTTGGTATTCGATTCCTGCATATCATTCAGTGTGGCATTTTCAGATGTTTATACGGCTAACTGTTATAGCGACTTATTCCCACCTCAAGTGCAAGGCTGAAATCGAAATGAGCAGCTGGTTCCCAAAATCATCGTTAGGTTTGGGTGTTGATGAGTTTTAGATGACGACAGTCATGGAAATGCAATAAACACTGAGCTCACAGAGCATTGATGATATCTGAGTAAATCTGAATAAACAAAGGGATGATTCATCCACCTCCTCCTCTCGTATCAATGAATCACAAAGGAAAATGAACCCCACACCTGCAGCAGTCTTTGATAAAGCCCTTCTGGGGGGAAATCAGTGTGACGTCCTGATTTGAGTTGATGCCATCGGACTGAACACCCACAAGATCATCCTCTGCGGCTGCAGCTCATACTTCCGCTGAGCTCAGTTTTGCATGGGAAGAAGAAGCAAAAAAGGATCACATTGTACTTTTGAAATTATGGTAGTCATGTCTCTGAACAGTTCCTTTAACTCTCCTGCAGCAACTGGCTGACATCCTCCTCCAAGAAGAACATAATGTGCAGCAGGAGAACAGGACTTTCAGGCTAGCCTCTCCTGCTTTTTTATCTCTCTACTGCTGCCCAAGGTAGCTCAAGGTAGTCAGCTCTAGCATCCATTTACTTTTCCACAAGGATCAACACTATAATAAATGTGCATTCATGACATTTTGATTCAAGACATGGTGTTGTTTCTTGGCTCTTTGGTTTCTGCCTGCTGTGTTTTTGTGTCCTTCTATGTGGGTGATGATTTCATGAACAATATGAATGAAATCTCTCAGAGAGGAGTTCAAACTCCTATCCTATTATCATTGACATCCTGATGAATTCAACATTAAAAATATCACTCACTGTAGCATCCTGGTACTCACAGGAGGCTTTGGTAGATTCCCTACTGGCTCAGTACAGTAACAGTGAAGACAGACTTTCAGTGATGTTGATACTACAGAAGACAAATCAATACTGTTTGACCCATTAAATGTTACAGTATAACAACAGCCAATTAATGGCACCTCTTAATGGCAGGGATTCAAATCTTGAAGGGGGAGAGAGTAAAGGGATGATTTAAAGTTGAAAATGTATCCCAGTCAGAAGTGAGTGAACAAACGCTACAGAAACACTTATTTATCCTAAGCTGTGGATTCAGCAGCAATTAGAGATGCTCATTAAACATCTATACACATTTACTGAATTATTAGATGGAATCAACATTGGCATTATTATAATTTGTTTGAAGCATTAGGTTTTGATAATGCTAATTAGATGCAAGATTGCATTGTAAATGAGCAGCCTTTTGTTCGATGTTTGTTAAAGGAAGGCATTTTTGTTTCCCCTTCACAGCAAAAACTTAACCCAAACTGGAGTGTTATTGGCACCAGAGGACACCAGAGACTAGGCACTGAGGCCTCCAAAAGCCATGGGAGTTCAGATAAGCTATATTGCCTCTCTCCCTGGGCAGACAGTGGCCCAACACAAAGTTCATTGAGTTTATAGATTGTTTTTTCTCTTGCTGGATAACACATTCCTCTGCAGTGAGGAGGAGATTTGATGATCTAGTACGTTGTGTTGAGCTTCCCCCTCAGATGGTGATTTTCACTCGTATTACCTGAGGTGAAGAAGTCACACAAGTGGTCCTCATTCACCCACACAACAAGTTTGCAGTGTTGCCATAGTGATGAGCTGCTGCTCCTGGTGTGGATGAAAAGCAGAGGATACAATAACAGCATTCTTACTAAGTGGCCGGTCAAATGGTAATGTACCAGATGGCTATTTTTTGTAAGTCTATTCACAATAATCCCACTCACTAACCGACTTTATTTTTAAAGAAGCCACTCACACATATTGTGTCAAAAGATCAGCAAGGTAAGATTAACCCATTAAAGGATTTAAAAACATACAACAAATTATTGAAGACACAAAGGAGGCCAGTGAAGGGAGGCCAGAACAGGGGAGATATGCTTCATCTTATGGTTTCTGGCAAGAAGGCGAGCAGCCGCATTTTGGACTTACTGAAGGCGAGAAAGGGAGGCCTGATTTCTACCATTAGAGTAAACAACATGAAAGCATGGATCAATCCTGCCTTGTATCAAAGGTTCAGGTTGCTGGTAGTGATGTGATGGTATTGTGGATACTTTTTGGCACATTTTGTGCCCATTAGACATTATTTAAATACAACCCTACTTGATTATTGTTGCTGACCATGTTCATCCCTTTATGAGCACAGTGTACCCATCTTCCAAAGACTGCTTCTAGCAGAATAACATGTCACAAAATTCAAACAAAAAGCTCAAACTATGTCCTTTCGAGTAGCTGAAAATGATCTTTATTTGTCATTCTTGACACTCCTGATTCCCAGTCACACTTTTGCTATTTTTCCTCAGCAGGTTAATTATTTACTCAGCAGCTTTTACACCTTTATATGGTGAATTTCACACTACATCACTCACAGTTCAGACAGTGCGAAGGTAATTATATTTTGTGCAATATTACGGGAAACGTTTCTCCTTGCAACTTCTTTCTTGTTGGAGATAGCAATTATTTTTCTGCACTGCTTATGGAATGAAAGGATACCACATTGTTTGATGTAAATGAAAGTGATCAACCTACAGAGGGATAAATTCAAAGACAACCAAAAAATCAAAGTGAAAAAGGGTGCTAGTCTGTTTTGTCAAAATTTCATTGCAGCAACTCAAAATGGTACTCAGTAGTTTGTATGGTTCCTACGTGCTTGTGTGCATGCCTGACAATGTTGTGAGAAAAGCTAAACTAATAAGATCAAAGATGCATTCTGGTTGGATATTCTCCCAGATCTGAACCAAGGCATCACTGAGATCTTGCACTGTCTTAGGTGCAACTTGGTGGTTGTAGATGGACAGAAAGATAATGACCCAGATGTGTTCAGTTGGATTTAAGTCAGGCAAGAGTGCATAGTCTTTCCACATGAGGTCGGGCGTTGTCATGCACCAAGACGAACTCAGGACCTACTGCACCAACACTGTGTGTTCCTCCATGGATATGCCTCTCCACAACATCACTGACCCACCACCAAACCAGTCATGCTGAAGATTTTACAGGCAGCATAACATTCTCCAAAGCTTCTCCAGACACTTTCAGATCTATCACGTGTGCTCAGTGTGAACCTACTCTGATGTGTGAAAAGTAGAGGGCACCAGTGGTGGACCTGCCAATTCTGTGGCAGCGCTAATCAGACTCCACGATGCCGGGGATTAAGCACAGGGCTCATTAGAGGATGTCAAGCCCTCAGGTCATCCTCACGAGGAGTATTTGTAATTGCTTAGTCAGAGGCATTCACACCAGTGGCCTGCTGCAGGTCATTTTGTAGGGCTCTCGCAGTGCTCATCCTGTTCCTCCTTTAACAAAAGAGCAGATACTGGTCTTGCAGATGGTTTAAGGACCTTCTACAGCTCTGTCTAACTCTCCTAGAATAACTGCCTGTCTCCTGGAATCTCCTCCATGCTCTTGAGACTATGTTGGGAGAGACAGCAAACCTTCTGGCAATTCCACATATTAATGTGCCACCCTGGAGAAGTTAGACTACCTGTGCAACTTCTGTATGGTCCAGGTTTCTCCTTTGTCCTACCAGTTGTGACACTGACCCTAGTCAAATGCCAGACTACTAAAAAAAGGGTCAAGAGAAAAGGTGAGGAGGGAAAAAATGTCAGTGACCTGTAACACCATTCCTGTTCATGGGTTTGTCTCATTGCTCCTCTTCTAGTGCACCTGTTGTTTGGTTTCATTATCACCAAAGCAGCTGAAACTGATTAAAACTGCTGCTTATATGACCAGATCAATATCCCAGACATTTAATGACTTGATGCTATACTACTACATGCTATATTATTATTTTTTTAATATTAAAAACATTGTCATTGTCATTTCAGTTATGTCGTCCTTTCATTGACTCTGTCTGTGTACAATTGTACTTATTTATTCTCATTCTTTTCTATTCTTATTCTGTTTCTATTCAAGTACAATACTGTTGTGCTTATTCTTAGTTTATCTTATTTCTGTATAGTTGTATATATGCATATTTGAATTTTTTCATTTTTATTTTTACAGTTTGCATCTTTGATCCAGGAGGACGATATTTCGTCCCAGTGTATACTTGAGTGCATATTGTTGGGTTGACAATAAAACTCTACTTGACTTGCAGGATGATAAAAGGAATGCTGTCCTGTAATTTTTGTAAAGGAAAAACAAACCTTTAGGATTTTAAGTGAAACTAAGAATAGAAAAAGTTATTAAAAGTTATTTAAATATTTTTGAAGGTTCATGGTTTGAGTTTTTTGTGTCTCAACATTGCCATCGTGTGGTGTAACATCAGAAAACACCCAACGACTTCCCCACCCATAATGCAGTGCAGCAATGCTGGGCAGTGCCATTATTTAGCAAAAGGGGGTTAACCGATATAAATTTTTAAAATACGATAAAGACTTCCTTTCTCTCTGTCACCTTCCTATGTTTTTTTGTTCCAGTATGGACATATAGTAACATTATGTAAAAATTAAGGTGATAATAATATCCATTATGGTATAGGTTGGCACCGAACTGTTTCACAAGTCAGAGATGGACTCTCCTCAGAAATGGTAGCTTCCTGGTCCGTCTCTGAAGCCTTCCTTTTTCTACCGACGTAGAAAGCCATGAGGTAGGAGCCGAGTCGATTCCATAGTAAATGTCAAAATTTAAGCGTTAAAATGCACAGCTTTCAATTTCATACCATTTTATTAAGACACACAAAGTCACTTTTTATGGACATATGAAATTTATAGATCTGTCCAAAGTTAGTATGCTATGTTTTTACGGTGCTTTGTATAACACGATGTAGCAGACGGAGAGGCCATGTTGTTAGCCCGGCTGGTAGTTATCCGCATAGCTAGCATTTAACTAAGCCTCTCGGATTTCTGTGGTGTGTTAACAACACTTTTACCGCCTTAAAAAGACATTACGCTTTTAAGACTATAGAAACAGATGTTAAGGGTCTAATTGCAGCTGTAATTCTGACCGGTGGTTGTTTGTGTCTCCCGTAGCATGCTCAGGCTCCAGAAGAGGCTGGCCTCCAGCGTACTACGCTGCGGCAAGAAGAAGGTCTGGCTGGACCCCAATGAGACCAACGAGATCGCCAACGCCAACTCCCGTAAGCAGAACAAAAAGTAGTTTTGTAGTTTGTCCTTCAGGGGCTTAGTTTAAAAGCTCACTGGCTCGTGTAAAGTTATCTACACGTGTGTGACCAAAACTGATCCAGAGGATCAGCTAAATAAGTTCAGTGGCCTACACACTCGATGCACAGTGAATTTATTACATCTCAATCTTACAGGTGAACTCCAGTGTTAATGTGTAGTAACACTGAAAACTAAGGCAGCAGGCCTCCTCAGTTTGATTTGTGTTATGTCAGATGCCCTTCTGAAGGGAAAGCTGCTCAATATTTGTATATACACTGAGGTAATTGTGTATATATTATTAAAAAAATGTTAGTGTTCAACTTCACGTCAGTCTCTTTAGGTAATACTGCTGTTACATGTACTGCAGAAATTAGACAGTGTATATTGTAATACTGATATAACTGTAATAGTGATGCTGAGAGAACCACAGGGTTTTAATCTTAGTTTTCATTTTAAAAGTTCAGTAATCTAATAGTTTCAGGTCTTGCTGGAGCCTATCCCAGCTGTCTTAGGGCGAGAGGCAGGGCACACCCTGGACTAGAGCTGTGCGATATGGACAAAACTTTATATCATGATATATGTAATTTTATATCCCGATAACGATATATATTGCGATATAGTACCCCCC
>VVHJ01060788.1:0-12474 GCA_015107715.1 Tylochromis polylepis | reverse complement strand
ATTGCTCAGTTACTTTGTTACAGGAGACAATGGAGTCTTTATTTGGAAAACAGAAATAAATAGAAGGCAGATATGGTTATGGTACTGTCATATTAACATAAAGTGCCACCAGGGGGAAGAGCAGCAGTCTGGATGATGAAAATGTAGATGAGGTTATTTATGTGCGTAGCAAAAAATAATCGTGGGAAGTATAGTTTAGGTTTTAAAGATAAAATAGACGAGACCTGATTTTATTTTTTAATCCATTTAAAGAGTTTATGTGACATGATGACGAAATATTAGACTTGAAATAAATAAACAGCATCCATCGACTAGCTACCTTGATACATATTCTTTTGTGTACTGCAGCCTTTAATTTCCTATATTCATTCAAGGTCTGTCAGTAGTATTGGATCAGCTTCTAAATGAACACACAAAGTGACTCATTAGATTACTGCGACCACTTCTAGGCAATGCCTTTTGACATCTAGTCTCATAATTTCCTCTTTGTGACACAGCAGAGAATCATTTTAATAGATCCGTGGATGACTGTTAGGGAGATATTGATGAACACATTGTGCGTCTGACAGTGACAGAGAGCGGAGGGGAGAAGGTGGCCCAGTAATTACAACTGAACCGGTTGTAAGCAGCGTTTGGTTTGTTTACTACTTATTTGGACTGCCGTTTTGTTATTTTAGGATCTTTACCTTACAATAAAAAGTGCCTTGAGGGCACAGAAACAGTCATTTGAGACTAGATGGTAAACATAGCAGAGCACTGAGCAGCTAAAGAGTTGGGTAAAAACAGGCCAGAAAGTAAGGCAATATCACCAGGTGACCAAAAACATATCTACAAATGAAGTAAATTGTTGGTATGTAACTTCTGACTAATTTTCATTGTACGTGCCAGGTAAAATCCCTTTATGTATGCCTTTACAGGTGGTGCACACAGTACTGTGCGCAGGTTCTGAGCTACCCTCATTTCTTTATATTTTGCTTCCAAGGAGCCAGACTTTCTTGTACTTTTTCAAAGTGCTCTGTATAGTTCTCCAGGCTTTTTGAAGATCTGCTGTCGGCTGCTTTTTTTCATCCATTTTAAGGCCAGTCTTTGTACCTGACCATTTTTAGAGAAGCATAAAGTAGGCCTCTAACTCAAAAGATGATCCAGTGTTGTGTTTACGTAGCAAAGAACCAATTTCAAATTGTATCTTTAGGTACTTTGTATTTAGCAGCCTGTTTAACAAGAAGATCATTTGTTGCAGTCTCTTTAGTTTAACCTATAAAAATGCCAAAGATAAGACAGTTCAACAGGCAATTACCTTGTTGCTATTTTTCCACCAACAAGGTAATTCCCAAAGTGCTATAAGCATAAGCATCTCAACATGATGTGCAGTTTGCCCTTAAAAAAACTGAGGAAATTGGACAAGTAGAGGGCAAAAGAAGGAGGAGCAGCCCTAAAAGAAAATGATCTGTAGCTGATGATATTTGAAAGTCATGAAGGGGAAAAAAAATCCAGCAAAGACCTGACACAGGATCTGACAGATGGGTCTGAATGTCCCACTGATCCATCTACTGTTCACTAAAGCCTCATCAGAAATGGTCTCAGTGGAAGGTTGGCTGTCAAGAAGCCATTATTAAGGAAGGGAAACAGAAAAGGCTGAGGTCTGCCACATTAGAGAAGAACAGGAAATCAGTGGCAACAGATCTGATGGAGTGATGAATCCAAATTTCTCATTTTTGGTTCAAAAACGGAGCTCAGGAGAGAGCTAAAACAATAAGCATCTATAGCCATCTTTAAAAGGCAGTGGAGGCTTTGTCGTGGTTTGGGGCTGTATTTCAGCCAAAAGTACCACTGATTTAGATCCACCATGCAATACTATCTGGAAAGCACCTGACAGCAACACCTTCATTTTCCATCATGACAATGATCCCAAACACCCTGTGAATGGAAACCTGGATGGAAAAACACACAATGGAACACTATTGTCTGTTCCACAAATCAAAGTTTGACCTCCCATAATAATAGTGAGGTCATGGTCTGGCCTCCCAAGAGCCTCAACGTTATTGAAGCAGTGTGGGATCATCTTGACAGAGAACAAAACAAAAGGCAGCCAACATCCAAAGAAGATGAATGAATTTGATGAAGATGAATTTGAATGTCCTTCACCAGGTCTGCAGAACTATTCCTGAACACTACCTGAAGAAATTATAAGAAAGCTGCCAAAGAGAGTTCAGGCAGTGTTGAAGAATAAAGGGGGGGTCATACCACCTTCATGCCTTATGTACTGTATTTACAAGTGTGTTTGCACAGTTTTCAATATTTTCTTCACTTATTTCCCATTTTCCTAGCAAAACATAAAATAAATGAGACCTGACTCAAAACTGTATTTCAGCATGGAGTTTCATTACTGTCCTTCACAGCAGTCCTTCAGACAGATATCTCCTATGTTATTATGCTGGCTGAGTTGACACAAAGATGAAAGTAACAGCTCAAAGCTTTTTAGTTGCGTGAGCTAATGTTTTGTTCCTGTCAAATGCTGTAAAGCTGCACCAGAACGGACACTTCCATAATAGTGCTTTGTTATACAGCACTTACCAATACACTTTCAGATGCCCACAGCAATACATTTACTACATATTGAGAATCTTCACCAGCACGATATATCAATGTCTGATAGAGTTTGAGATCTGAGAGATTTCTGGCACAACTTCACCTACTTCAAAAAGTTCATGGAGTTCAGACTAAAATCTAAAGAGGTGCAGTCTCCAGTGGCACTTGTATTACATACAGCAATTGTAACATGTAATTAATACATTTCAGCTTGTGGGTTTCAGAAAGGTCATCATAAAGCATATTATAGAAAAAAATAGGTTAAATGTAGAGTAGAAAAAACAAAACGACTAATCATCGCTGTCCGACAAACAGATCACAAATAAGGCATCATTGAGCCATATGTTCTTGTGGTTTAAAGCCTGTCATGCTTCCCTGACAATAGACAGAATCCTGGATAACACCATATTTGATCAATGAACCGGAGAAGTGCAACTTTTATGACAACCCCAATGAAGGCCACAAGCTGAGGTCAGTCAAATAATAAACTTGTTCTATATACTGTAAGTATTGCTGAAGCTTTAATCTCTTTAACTTGGCTGATTGTTGATACTTTTCACCAAACCTTATTCTTCAAATCACCCAACGACCCTCAAATACCACTCTTATCTCTATGAGGGCCAATGGTGATTTGAAAATCTGTCACTAAAACGCTCATCCTGATTGTTCCTTTGTTCAAATGGTCAAGAACTGTGACTTCTTCAAGCACTACTCTGAGATCTGTCATGTTTATAATTGTATTAATCGACAGATTATCTGCAGTTATCTGGAACAACAAGAGATAGTCCTCTGTGTGGGAGATTTACAATTCTCTTTACTGGCTTTCATCTCACTATTTATAACTGATATGAGGACACACACTTTAAGAAGTTTGTGACTAACTCAGATATAAAGCAATGTAAACATGTTTTAAAGTCTTCATCTTGCACTTATATTGCTTATAGAGATATATTAGTGATGTGCAGAGTTGAACAGCTTGTGCATGTAGATAGACTCTTTGTGACAGGAAACAGCTGCACACACAAAACACACAAGCACATGCAGCAAAGCAGGATTAACCCTGGCAGCATTTTGGTTGGAGCCTTATCTGAAGTAATGGTGGATGAGAGTCTTGATTCATTTTCCAATCTTCTGTCACACCGAGGAGTTCTTTGCCTGGGGACAACACTTCTCGCATAACAACACCCTCAGTATCAAGAACACACAGAGGAGTCATCCTGCATGTTTAACACAAATATGCAGATTCTCACTAGTGATGATCTTATCATTTACAAATCCACATGCTTTATCACGTTTTCATATTCAGCTTGCTCTTTGTTTTTGAAGCACAGGCAATAATATATATTTTTTTTTTTTTTACATAATGCAAACATGACAAGTACCATCGGCTCCTTGTAATGCTAACTGACAGATGAGAACAGAGCGCTTAGTTTTTTTCACTTTGAAAGGGCTCTCTTTTAATGTCATGTCATATTAGTTGATGTCACCTGGGACAGGGCGTTAATAATGGAGATGAATGGAACTGTCAGTGGAAGGGAACAGGTGTTTTATACTGACATGCAGGCACAGAGAGGAGGAGACAGTTGTGCTGAAGGAAAGTGATAAAGGCAACACAAATGGCTGCAGGCAGGTATACTGTATACACTTTGAGGCACTGGGAGAAAGATCATCTTATGGAAGAGATGCTCAGCTACGTATCTCTAGCTACTGTTTGCTTTGCTTTCACTGCACTAACATCAGCCGCTGTTCTTTGCACTGTGTGGAAACAGAGCCAGTGTTAGCAAGTAAATGTGTTATCATCAAAGCCCGGATGATAGAGAAGGGACATTAAATGCAAATCTGCTCTTCTGTAAAAGTCATCACATGCCATGGATCTGGCTGTGGCTTGAGCAAAAGTCTCATAAACAGCTTGTCCTCACTTGATATTCAAGCTGTTTATAGATGAATAACTGCCCTTCTCCTTCTCCTCCACTTCCTTTTGTGATAGCTATTATAGTTCTGCATTTTTTAATTTCTGTTTGCTTTTATTTAATTTTACATTTTCAGTGGAGTTTAGTTTAAAGCCTAGGTTATATTCCATTGTGGACACAGACACGGACAGATAGACCTCTGATAGTGGAGTAGTCATTCTTGTTATACTTCTTTGACATCCACTTGAAGTCTGCCACCTGGGGACCATGGTGGCAGACTTGGTCCCCAGGTGCCCAAAAACAGGCAGGTGCACGAACATCCTCACGAATCCTCATGCTAATCATCTGATAATGAAATGATTACGTCACTGGGACCCGAGTGGACCCTAGCAGACTCACGGACATGGAAAGTATAATCCCTTCTTAGTTAATTTTTATTATTCAAAAATGTATTACATGTATTAGTCATTTTCTATGGTGTACTGCAATACACCATCACATCTTCAATAAACATCACAGCCGCAATATACATATTGCTTCAAAGCCTCCTCATGCCAATTAATTTGACTAAACTGACTAAAGAGTAATACTAAAAAAAATTTCATGTAAGTTTTTTTTTTTTCAAGTTTAGTTTAGTTCATTTTCAAAGTGAACATTATCCTTTAAGTTAGTTTATTTGCATTATCTAAGGTGAGGCTTTTTTCAGTTAACTAAAGTATTTTTCCATGATTACTTTTTGATTTTAGGATACTCTCCTAATCCAAACTCCAGATAAACTGTCAAACATTGTGAGCAGAAAAAGAGAAAATAAAAGTCAGACAGCTGGACAGAAAGACAATAAATAAATAAATAAAGCTGACAAAAAATGATGACGGGCACATAGAGTGGCAGCAGCTGTTGAGATGTTGGATGTATCTCTGACACCATACTGAGCTCAGATCAGAAGTGCAAAGTGAGAGGAATTTGGTGAGCAGAACGTGTGTGCGTGTATTTGTGTTCGGATGCGCCTGCTTGTGTCTATCAACGGCTGAGTGACTGAGTACAGCAACAGCTGTGACAGAGCGCTCGAGCACAGCTTCACTGATATATGACACACATTAAGGCATGCACACACGACTTAGTCAGTCCTGTAGCAACAGCATATCCAGGAGACGCTCTTCTAAAGCACAGTGTTATAGTTTGTATTCATCTGCTCTCTTTCTTTTTTTAAACTCTATTAAGAATTTTCTTTTAGGCACTCTCTTTTGTTTTTACTGAATCTAATCAAGGAGTTCTTCAGAAGAAGTGGGTGGAAATGTCTGTTTTGATGAGAACAAATCTCTTTTGATCATCACTGACACCAAAAATGTTGCAGATTTCTTCTTCTTCCACTTTTCTTTACTTTAAAGGATATTCCTTCTTTTCAGTCACAACAATGGTCTCCCAGAGCTTGGCTCTATAAGCGGATTGCTTTGTTTTGGGGGGGATTTAAAGACTGCAGAAATCCAGCACCTGGACTAAACTGATGTTCACCATTGGCTGTTCGTTCCCTTTGCGGTGTTTTCGTGGATGACTCACTCAGGGGTAATTTTCCAGTTTGCTAACGCTCGCCATGCTGGAGCACCTTCCATGTGTCCATATTGACCCTGCCCCTTTCAGGCCTCAGCCAATGAGATGCAACATGGATAAGCGAGATATACGTTTTGAGTTAGAGCGCCAGGCCTGTCAGAGTCTCAGACAAGGTGGGATACCTGTTTCTAGTCACGTTTCCAGTTCACATACAGCACATGAACATTTTTAGAGCTGCACTCAGACAACACATGAGGATTTGAAAATGCGTGTAGCTCAGTTTGATTGTATTAGTAGTTCTGTTTGAGTAAACATAAAGCAATTTTGTGAAAATGTACACTGAATATTTGTCGATATTACATCAGCTTTTTTAAAAGTGTAGGCTTTCCCATCAAAGAACAGAGGTGTATTTTCTGGGCTGAGATGTTAATGGGATCAAATATTCTACAAGTGGCTTGGTTACATTTGGGGCCCAGTCAGCCTGGGCACAGCACACGTCACCTTGAGCAGATGAACTGAGCAACCTGTTGGCTGAAGGTGCCTGGGCCTTGAACCAAAGTATCTGGACAGAGAGGAGTGTGGACCAATTTAGACAAGGACAAACTCCAAGAGGCTTTAGTTTCTTTTCATTAAAAATTTAAAGGCATGTTATGGCACATTACCACGGTTGCAGTTATTGAAAAATATGAAATAACTAATAAATAGCAGAGTGACAGCCGCAACTATGCCTAGCAGAGACTGCCCATGCATCCTTTCACCACATCGCTTCTCACGTTTTCCCATCAGACCAAGTGTGCACAACCTTTTAAGCTGCCCTTACGCTTTTATGTACTTGTGTGCGTGTTGGCAGTTTACAGTAATGTTCCTCTTAATTCACACGGCTGTCTAGAGGGATTGGGTTTCGAGTGGTTACAGCATGGACAGGAATAGAAAACTTGTAGGGTGGGGGAGAGAGGGGGGACACTGAGGCAGACTACAGATTAGGGGCAGACAAGAGGATTTGAACTGTCCACTTCTTACCCACTACATAGTGTTCACCATATAGAAGACTCCTTAGGGAACAAGAAAAGACAAATGGATAAATACACACTGTAACTGACTCTCTCTCCACAACTTTGAAATAAAAAAAGATGGTCCACAAATCCATGCACATTTTATTTAATGTAGAAAGCACTCCGAGTGAACTGTTCACGCAGAGGTGAACCAGATGTGATACATCTAGTCTAGTCATTTCTAGGCTAGTCATTATCACTGTCACACATGCAAAGCAGTTAAATATGTGAAAATAACTGTATTATTGTCATATATATTTGACAGCCTCCTGTACCTCTGTATCCTTAATGAGGAATTTTGACATCTCATTATGCATCAATTAAGACGTGAATTGACGATCATTAGAACAGGTTCTGTCAGGGACGGCTGTGTGTCAGGGAAGAGTTCGATCCAAGATGCAGGACTCGAAGGACAAAAAGTAAACTAAAAAGCAGCTTTATTGCTGAGCTTGAACAAAGTACAGAACATCAAAGACCAGAAACGAGGAAACCAAAGCTACAAATCTTCTAAGAGACCACACTGGCAGGGAGGACACAGCCATGAGGGAGAATGTGACAAGGGTCAAGTAAATACTGAGACACTATATACACACACACAGAGGATAACGAGGGAACAGCCAACAGGTGGGAGAACAGCTGAAACTAATTACAGGTGACAAGACAGGGGAAATAGAGATAAATACAAAGCAGAAGAGATGAGAGACCACCAAAATAAAAACAGGAAGAAACAGAACACGAGAATTGAAACGCAGATGTGACACAAAGACAGAAAGGTAAACAACCACAGAGACAAGAGACACAGAGACTTCACTAGAATGCATGGGGAGCACAGGGGAAGTATGATTACAGAAAAAAGAGAGAATACAAGCAAAGTAGAACCAAGATAACAGAACTAAGAAGACGTGAGAATACAAACAGTAAAAAAACCAAAAGAATTACAGCTACAATGAGAACCAAAACCTGGAATAACCATCTCAAACTCAGAATATTAAATAAATAAGAATTCAAATACAGAAGACGTTGGGTCAAAGACCTAGGATCATGATCGCTTCTGGGTTTTTCCAAGGGTACCCTAGTAAGCTGTAGAGGAGTTCAGCCTCACTAATTTCTCATGCACACTCAGTCTTCTTGTTCTGGAAGAAGAGTATTGTGGCAGGTGAAAACAAGTTATAGCATACGAAAGGGATAATCTTACCTCCATTTTGATACCAGGCTCGTCTTTTAGCTGTGATGCCTTCTGTGTAAAAATGTTTTTTTTAATATACCCATATAACTGGCTTATGGAGTGGCTATGAAATGGAGAAATAACACTGGTGTTCATATTATGTTGCTCAAACAACTTTAAGGCGTGAAGACATCTCTTAGTGCCAATGCACTTGTTGCAATTTGTTGCTTCATTGCCTGTTCAGCTTGCAACAATTTTAGTTTTGCATAACGCAATTCAATTCACCAAATCAAAAACAGTCCCCTCAGTGCTTATATTATAAGGTAAAGAACCTACAATAAGACAGAGAAAACCCCAACAGTCAAACAACCTCCTTTGACATAGATGCCATGTTTCATTTCACTCAATTTACTAAACTTTAGACGGGGCAATCCAATTGCTGCGACACCGGTCTGGTGCCATCATCTACTGGCTTATACTCAGACCATCCATTTATCTCGAGATCCTAGGTGGGCTCTTTTGCATGGTCAAATTGCACAAACTGCCGCATGCATAAACTGTTTATGACTAGGCTAAAGCTAGACTTCCTCTTGTGTAGCAGCGTTTGAGCAATGAGCGCACATTCCAAGAATAGATTCTTTCTCAATACATACAGTAGCATCACTTTGCAAATGTAAGTGTTTGTGAGCATGTGTTTGGGCATGTTTTGTGAGTGCGTGTGATTACACTATGCCACCATAAGTAGAGATTAAAATGTGCATCTGCACTGCAATGTATGTTTGCGTGCATTTGCAAATATTATGCATGCTTGTAATGAGTATCTGAGTTAGTGTTTGGTTTGCCCATGTTTCCCTGCAGGAGCCAGTTAAATCTTTCCTGCTGCCAAGGGGAGAAACTGCACCATCCCATGTCAGCCAAGTCCTCATCACAGAAATCAAAGCGATATGAATGTTTTTGTAGGTCGCTCATAAGGACTGTCTGTACATTCTGTTGCTAATGGGCCACAGTAACACAGCGTGGTCCCATTTCTTCCAGCTCAGGGAAAGAAAATGTAGGCAGCACTAAAATGTCTGAAAACATTCAGCTTGTCCTTATTAAGTAAGACTTTTTACAGGTATGAAAACAGGAGACATGAACAGCAGCTCTAGGCTGTTTTCTGTTGATACCTAGGAAACCAAGGGAAAGAAGACAGTCATGTTTGGGTGATTGAGGGATACTGTTGGTTTGTATCGCAATGGAAAAGAAAAAGGATGTAGACCTGAGAATGGAAAAGAAAGATGGGAGATTCAAGAGATGGATGTGGAAGTTTGGATTCAGGTTTAGAAAAGACTTAAAATCTGATAATATCCAAATCTTGTTCATTACAGTACATACAGTGCAGTGCAAAAGTCTTGACTCACCCCTCATTTCTTTATATGTTTCCAATGAATTTCTTGTCATTTTGTCATTGTTCAAGTGGTCTTTAGTAATAGTTCTACAGGCTTTCTGAAAGTTTTCTAACTTTTTCTTTGAACAATGGCAGTATGGGATCACTTTGACAGAGAATGGAACAAAAGGCAGCCAACATCCAAAGAGCTGTGAATGTCCTTCAAGAAGCCTGGAGAACTATTCCTGAGGAATTCTTAAAGAAATGAAAAGAAAGTTGCCTAAGAGAGTCGTGGCTGTGTTGAAGAACAAAGGTGGTCGTACCAAATATTGACTTTATAGCTTGTTAAAATTGTACAAACTTTTGCCTTATGTACCATATTTCCAGTTTGTACATATTTTTTAAAAGAAATGCTTTACCCATTTCCCATTTTCCTAGAAAAACAAAGAAATGAGGGGTTAGACTTTTGCACAGTACAGTATTACAATTAGTGGTTTCATATTTTTCTGTACAACATTTCATCTATTTTAACCTGATTTCAGTTCTCTAACAAACTGGGCAATAATATTTCCTTTATTTATCCTTTATGCAAGCAATTAACCCATACTCCTAAGGTTTTAAACAGTTTTTTGAAATGATCGGCCCTTTGTTAGTCAGTGGTGCTACTTTCGGTCATTATACAAATGTACTGTTTATAAGGTGGGGGAAACCTGTAGTCAGCTGACAATGAAGAAGTCACTTGGACGAGAAAGGAAAAGCTTCTCCCACTTTAGACACTACATCCAGATGAACCAACTTTCTGTGACCCCCACTAATATTTGGTTAAATGTCCCTTGGCAAGTTTCACTTCAGCCAGCTTCTTTTGGTTGCCACCAAAAAGCTTATGGCATAATTCTAGCTGGATATTTGACCATTCCTCTTAAAAGAATTGGTAGTTGAAGTTAATGTAAATTGGCTGGTTTTTCTGCATGGACCTTGCTTTTAAAGATAATAGGTTTGAGCTTGGGGCTTTGGGAAGCCCATTCCAGAAAAAGGAATGGGCAGGCTAAATGTTAGCCTGCTTTATTCAATAATCTTTATGGTCAGACGATACAAAGATTGAGCTATTTAGCCACAATGACAAAAGGTATGTTTGAAAGAGTAAAGGTAAGGCTAAGAACACTACCAGCCATCAAGCATGGTGGTGGTACCATCATGGTCTAGTTGGACTGTTTTGCTACCAGTGGTACTGGTACATTGCAGAAAGTGGATGGAATAATGAAGAAGGAGAATTACCAACTTATTCTTCAACTTCACTTCAAATCAGCATACATCCAATTTGAGGCAAAACTTGCATATTTGGAACACCCAGTTGTGTCCAAGTTTCAACAAATGATTGAAGCTAGGACACAGTTGAATGCCCCAACAGGACAAAGATCCCAAAGAGACAGCAAAATGGGTTTTGGAATAGATAAAGGTTAGCATTAAGCTTCTGAAATTGCCTTCCCAAAGCTCCACCCTCAGCCCTTCTGAAAATTTGTGGCCCAGCTTTTGAAGACGAATCTTAACCAGGAAACCAACCAATTTAAATGAACTCTACCAATTTTGTCAAGAAGTAGTCAGATGTCCAGCCAAAAGTTTATTGATGGCTACCATAGGTTTCTGGTCAAAATGGTACATGCTAAGGGACATTTAACCGAATATTAATGGTGGTGTATGTACATTTGAGCCTATATGTATACTTTTGACCCTGTGTAGAGAAAATCCATGATAAATTCAAACTTTTGTACCTGATTCTTGTTTTTTAAAGTCATTTCCATAGTCTGTTCCACCCTGGAAAAAAATAGTTCAAAGAGAGCCAAAAATTACCATGACATTTAACCGCAACTGCATTTCTAAATTAGTTTATTTCTTTTGCTTGTCTAAAACTGATGAAGTGCTGATCAAGTATACCCACATGGGGTCTTAGCCCATGGTGAAGGAATACTCTGATGAGGAAAGATGAGCTACAGTTTGAATGTCACTGGGGTGATCAGCTTCAGCCCAGAAAGTACAGCAGTAAATTTTCACTTTATGGATATGTCCTTTCACACCACTGATCAGACATTATGGCTCAGCACTGAGTACTGGATTTGTACTTACTGTAGAAGGTTAAATTTAAACATTTACTAGAACCTATTTAGGAACGTGAGAACAGAACGTGACCAGGCAAAAAAAAAAAAATTAGAATATTAAAACACAGCTATTCTGTTGTGCATTTCCTCGCTTTGTCATAAGGCTCTCTCAAAGGACTAGCAAAAGCATATGCATGCGTGAAGTTATTTCTTATTGGTAGTCACAACTTATAACACACTGTGCAACACCTCAGCCTTCTATGTGGCAATGGTGCGTACTAATACTATTGTAACACCCCTTTCAACACTTGGGATACAGATTAAATGGTTACCTGTGTGTTGGGCCAATAGCTGAGATTCGACTGCTGGAGCAAAGTGGATGACTAATGACACGCTTGGAAAACTTGGTTTGATCAATTGGTATTCACAATTAAAGAATCTCACATACATACAATGAAAACAATAGCAATACATGAAAGGAAAAATTGGGCCCAAGTCATGAAAAATAATAACCAAAACACACACACACAAACACACAACCGGGGGATTTGACTTAGACTACGTTTACACTACTCCGGATAAATTTGAAAACGGCGTTTTCGTCTAAAAACGCTCTGCGTTCACACTACCGTTTTCAATCGTTTCCGAAAACGCTTACGTTCCTGTACCGCGCATGCGTGAAACGTAAGACGATTCGACCTGCGTCATTTCTGTCTGCCGTTTATCTACTTATTTACTTTACACTCCGTCT
>VVHJ01060787.1:0-18502 GCA_015107715.1 Tylochromis polylepis | reverse complement strand
AACATCATCCAGAAAGCATAGGTACTGAGAAGTGGTCTGTGGTCACCACCTGCAGAACCACTCCTTTATTGGGGATGTCTTGCTGATTGCCTATAATTTCCACCTGTTGTCTATTCCATTTGCACAACAGCATGTGAAATTGATTGTCAATCAGTGTTGCTTCCTAAGTGGACAGTTTGATTTCACAGAAGTGTGATTGACTTGGAGTTACATTGTGTTGTTTAAGTGTTCCCTTTATTTTTTGAGCAGTGTATATGGCCAGAGACCAGTTACATAGGTAGTAGGCCTTAGAAGTTACATTTAATTTAAAGATCTGAAATAGCTCTTTGAAACTATATAAGACCATTTAACATTGGTGCATTATATCATCTCTTTCTCATTGTCTCTCTCCTCCCTGATTTCCACCTAAACCTCTTCTTCCTCACTTCAAGCCTCATCTCCTTAACTGAAGTTAGAGCTCTAACACACAAAAAGGTGCATAAAGATGCCTGTCTGTCTGCAGATTAGACATATTCCCATAAACAGTTTGATTACATTCTTACATCATAAAAGAATGTATTTGTTAAGTGTCTGAGTCGAACAGTGTTAGACTCATTTCAAAGAAAGTTTCACTGACACTGGCTAACGCCAGCTAACAGCAGCTAACAGTGACAAACACAGCAACACTTACTAACAGAAAAGTTAAAGATATCTTCAATTTCACATCAGTATCACTGTAAACGGACAGAAGTGAGCGTCACTGACACAATGACTCATATTGGACTCGTTTTACAAAGTTTTACATCCTCCTAAAGAGTAAATAGACCTGGACACCTGGCAATATTGACAGCTGAGGTAAACAGCAAGCGGCCAGGCCACACTGTCTACAGATTTGTTTGTTCTACTGCGGACACCGTAGTTAGGATTACGCACTTGATTTGCAGAGGTGAGAGAACTGAATTCAGATGACTGCAATCTGCTACTTACTGAAATCTAGTGGTGAGATTTTACACACTGCACCTTTAACTTTATTATGGGGTCCCCTTTGGTTAATTTTGGTGAAACAGCTGTCTGTCCAAAAATTGTCAAGCACTGAATAATAATCAATAATAATGAAACTGTTTTAAAGTTAAATTATTAAGAAAACTCTAAATTCTGCTATTTAAAAGACAACATGATTCTTAGATAAAAATCAGTTTCTGCAACGTAGCAGAAAGCTTACCGCTTGAGGAAAGCAGTTAGGATGGTCAAAGGAGCTGCAGCAGCACGCAGCACTGACATAGCTGTATCAGCAGAGTAATAACAGCTGCAGTGAGGAGAGAATATTAGCAGTGCTGAGCGCCTGGCTGTTATTAGCTGTGTTTGGAAAAACCCCATTCAATTTCAGAGATGTAAGTCTGTTCGGTCTGACAGTGATGGAAAGAAGTCATTCTCCTTCTTCGCTCCTGAGCTGCTGCTACAGTGAGGAAAAAGACAAAAGGCACTCTCAGAACACACTCTGTGCCAATTACCTCAAATGCCACACTGATGTGTGTTCACTCTTGAACTTTCTCCCTGAAAATGTCGCTTTATGTGGAAATAGCAAGTAAACAGCATTTGACACCGATTGCTGCTTTTGCCACTTTCAGTAATGACTGCAGCCTTGTTCCGACTCAGCCCAGATGGGTTTCACCGATGCTTGTGCACGTCTATGTTGTCCTGTTACTCATTGTTATATATTTTTACATTTTGCTTTATATTGCGTTCTATTGTTTCCTGCTAGCTGCTGCTAAACTGCGTCACTTTATGTCGAGCCATTGTTGTGTTCTTGCACCTTCTTTTTGTTCTCTGGTAACCAGCAGCATGCTGACAGGTCAACAGCCTCCCAACCAAAGATAAAAAAGAGTCATGTCCCTAAAAAAGAGGCCTCAAGCAGCAGTGAGAGAGCAAGCCGTGGCTGCAGCAGACTATGTGATCACGTTTACAATGGCGCTTGAAAAACTGTGAAGCCTGTAGACTTTTCTATATTTCTGCATAAATATGATCTAAGACATCATCGTGGTTTTAACTCAGAGTACAGAGGGAACGACATTAAGCATGAAACAATAATATTATACTCGTCCTTTTTTTGTTCATGAAATGTCTGCAAAGGCGTAAACTTTTGCTTTCACTGTCTGTTTGTGCAGCAATAAAGGCAACTTTAGGTTTCTGGAAACATCACCCGCTTTCTCTTGACCTCATGGATCAATGTCCTGACATTTTTCTGTAGAATTTGTAGTTATAATTCTGAATTAATTCTATAAATGACAGAGCAAAACAGGTCCAAACAATGACACTTACTGTATGTGTAAGTTCTGTAAAGCTGTAATCACTCATCTTCCTGCTTTCCTTGGTGTTTGAGTTGCTCTGGTCTTTACATCACATGCACATTATACCAGGCTGTCAAACTCAGTTCTGGTTCCCAATCATTTTCTTACCCATTTTATGTGAGACAGTCAGCTCTTAGTCCAACTGCTCTTCTGTCTTTCAGACTCTTATGCATGTGACCCATTTCCTCCTCATCAGTTAGAGATCTTCAACCAAGTGTCCACGTGCCCATTAATGACAAACTCTTTTCTTGAAATACATTTCAAATGATTTTTCCATGTTTAACTACCACCATATTGTTTCACAGATGGAATAAGGGTGACAGATACCTACTCCACTAAAGGGGGTAGCTCTGTATGTTTGATGTGGCAGAACTTTTAGCACCAGACGCCCTTCCTGACACAAAGAGATTCATGTTTCCAGCTGGAATTGAACCAGCAACCTCTCAGTTGCCAAGCAAATGTGTAACTCACAACACCATGGAGCCACACACAGATGGGATAAGGGTCTTCTGTTGAAATGGGTTGTTTTCTTTTCGCTAAACAGAGCTCTGCCTATTTAAACTAAAAACAAAAAGTTCTATTTTGGTCTCATTCACAGCCTTTTGTCTTTTTCATGTGATATTTAGCAAACTGCAAAGGAGCAATGGTGTTCTTTTTGAAGAGCAGTGGCTTTCTTCTTTCAGCCCTGCCATGTAGACCATTGTTATTCAGTGTACTGCTGATGTTTGTTTACATGTCTCCTTTGTTATAATTCCTGCAGAGGTGAGCAATGGATCTGAATTTCCTCTATTAGTTCAGAATCTGTCTGACTGTGGGTTTTTGGTACTGAAGCTCTTTTTACTTTTTTTTCACCCTGGTGAGTATCAGCAGCTCCTTTGTAGTGCCATGATTCACTTCCTCTAACATGCGTTGTGAAGAACAGGCTTTGATAGATGCCTGTTGTCCTGCTGTTTAAATAAAAACAGGGCACCCACTCACACCTGAAAGTCAATTTTCTAATGGAAAAATCACGACTGCGGTTTTACTTCCAAATAAACTGCCAGTACTAAAGGTTCACGTACGTTTGCCTCCGAATAAAAAAATTCTAGATTTTTCTCTGTAACTGAATAACCAAGCCTAATATTTTGTCTCTGTTAAATTGGCTGCTTTCTATCTACTTTTCTGACTTGCATTAATATCTGATGAAAAGTCATATTTATGCAGAAATTTTTAAAAAATTTTTAAATGGCTCTTAGACTGTTAATTGAACAGTCTATTACAATAATAATGTGTCTCTCCAATGCAGATCCTTTCAGTTGTACATGTCCATGTGGCACGCTATGTCTACTATGTGCTTACTAGTCCGGGTACATGAATTTAAACGGGGTAGAGCTGTGTCAAATTGGGTCTTTGTGTGAGTGCATCTACTGTCTGCTGATACTATTTTTGTGTATATAAAGAAAATTACAGCTTAACAGGGATGGGGCCAGAAGAGACCCAGAGGGCTCGCTCATCACGAGCACACCGCATTCAATTGCAAAAATACTCTATTACATATATGTCAGTACAGTAAGAAAAATACACTTTGAAAGTAACAGTACTCAGTCTAGGCAGTACTAGAGTAAAACATCCAGTGCCCTTACCACAAAAATGTGTAGTATGAACTACTTCAATTAGATTTTACCAGTATGTTATCCAAAAAAGAGGGGTGCCAGTGTTAGCTTCTCCAGCTATTCTAATAAACCCAATAAAGCAGGCAAAGGTCTGGCCATGAAGCTAAAGCCTGAAAAGCAGCTTTACTCTAACAATTGACTCAGTGCAGCTATTAGAAGACACGCAACTGCTTATTTGCAACATTCTCTCTAATTTCTAAATTATGTCTGTGCGCTTTTCCAGAAAGTTTCTCCCTGCTGTGCGTGACCTTCTTGGTGTGAAGTGATTCACAGCATGGTGGTTAGCATGAAGATGTGGGCAGATTCAAGTCCACTTGCATAAATTAGTCCAGCTCCCTCCCTGTCATATTTTTTTTCTACAGGGTTAGTGGTGCTTGACCCTGTTCTCAGTCGATAGGCTTGCAGAGAATGCAAGAGACTTGATAAACAGTGCTGGGCAGTAACCTCTCGAGGGATGTGCATGTGTGAGTTGGGTTTTCACACACAAAAACCATTGCTCCTCCGCTGACATGGGTCACAGTGGCAGGTTGGAGGAGCAGGATGAGAAAGACGTAACTGGAGTCAGGGTCACTGACAGCAGAGGAGAGTCAGCTAACAGTGTTGGTGACACAAGGGTTTCTGTTTGACACGCTAGCATAAATGGGATTTGGGATAGCTGCTGTGTTGTCTCTGTGCAAGGTGCTGTAAAAGTCCATTTGTGTAGCAAGAGTTGTAATGTATTTTGCTGTATTTAGCCATTGTATTTAACTCTCCATCTCCCAGGTTGACATGCCACCCAGTGAAAAGCGTTTACAAAGGGAAAAACAAACAAAAGCATCCTGCTTAAGAAATCATCGATCCTGAAAATGGAGACTGAGTTTGAACAACCATGTCATACTTGTTACAGTTTATAACCAACCAAGACACTTTACTGTAGAAAACTTGGGTATCTCATATTTCCTGTTCAGAAGTGTATGAGTCAATATAAAATTACTTTATGCCAAAGTGTGCACAATCACAGCTTGAGCAGAGTTGACTTCCCATCAAATTAGATTTTTCTATTTTTTCCCCTCTTCATTTATGTGTAAATGAAAGCCAGTGGTCCTGGTGCTATTTACAGTTTCATTGAAAGGGTGTTATGTTGCCTTCAAATAAGTATGTACTCATATTTTTATACTTCTCCTCAGATAAATTGCATTCAAGCTATGTAGCCTGATTACTCTTACTGGGTACATCTCTACAATCTAAGTACATCCTAATACAACAGCTCTGCCGTGTATTTGGTTCCATATATACACACTCAAAGCCATTTTGTTGGGTAAACCTTGCTAGTACAGGTGCTGGAAACATTCCTCTGAGATTTTGGTCCATACTGACATGCCGGCTCCGCACAGTTGTTGTGGATTTGTTGGCTGTACATCCATGATGTGAATCTTCCAGTCCTCACCACTTCCCAAATGTGCTCTGCTGGATTAATATCTGTGTAACTGCCACTGATCAGTGTAACTGTGGAGGTCATTTCAGTACAGTAAATTCGCTGTCGTGTTTAAGAAACCAGTCTGAGATGATTTGAGCTTTGTGAGAAAGTGTGTTATTCTGCTGGAAGCAGCTATCATTAATGTGTACACTGCTGTTGTGACATGGTCAGCAACAATACTCAGGTATGTTTAAATAATGTGCAGTTGGTACTAGTGTATAGATAGATTGTTTGGTTTGGGTCATTAAAATTTGCACTGTGGGGCGCTTCACAATTCATCATGCTACTTCTATCAGCAATCACATTGTCAATAAACACTAGTAATCTGGTTGCACTACCAGCCATACACGCTCATGCCATACCTTTACCTTCACAATGACAGATGATGTGGTTTGGCTCAGATCGTGAGCTGTTTCTCTCCTTTTTCATACTTTTCTCTTTCCCATCATTCCTTAGTTTATTTTGTCCAATTTCCAGAACTGCGCTGGCTCTAAGTGTAATCAGTGATTTGCACTTTGTTGTAAACCCTCTGTATTTCTATTCATGAAGGTGTCTCTCTTGTAGACTTTCACAGTGTCACACCTGCTTCCTCAAAAATGCTGTTTTTTTGTTTACATGAAAACAGTTCTGGCATCATGAACACTGAGTATCTTCTGGGGTCTTTCAGGGCTTTTTGTGTTGCTGAGCTGGTCAATGCATTCATCCTTTTTAACAATGCACTTCTAAAATTTTTGCTGTCTGGTTTGTTTGGGTTTTTCAGCCTAATGATGGCCTCCAAAAACTTCTCTTTCACCCTCATGTTTAAAATGACAAGAAAAGCTATGAAATACAAGTTCATCACTTTGAATAAATTTCCAGTGTCATATCTGTTTCATTTATCAAGAAATAACAAGGCGCCAGCCTCACCTGGACATGAAATTGCTTGTCAGTCAGTTGTCCAATTAATGGAAGATTGTGTATAAAAATGACCATGATTCTTAAACAGTTCATGCAAGACTCTTTGTAGAATCTCTTGAATTAAAAACATATGGATTATTTTGATTTATAATCCTCTGTGGTAGTGTACAGAGGCAAAACTACAAAAACTGAGTCTTTGTCCCATTTCAATTTCCACCTTCATCATTCAAAATTCTATTACATAAGTGCAAAGACACACTAAACATGGGGATTACAGGTCGTTATTATACTTTACATTAAAGTTTGGCAATGGGCGCTGATTCTCCAGTTAACACATTTGAATTTGAGGTTTCATCCGGTTAAAAAAGAGTTTTTCCTTCCCACTGTTGCCAAATGCTCAAAGGGGGTCGTTTGATTGCTGGGGTTTTCTCTGTATTGTTGTACTGTGTTCACCTTACAATATAAAGTGCCTTTAGGTGACTGCTCCTGTTGTTTGGATTAATCAAACTGAATTAAATGCATATTTTTATTGTTGTAAGGGTTCAGTGGATGCGTGTGTGTGTGAGTGAGTTTTGAGAAAGAGAGAAAACTTTTAATAATATTTTGAGCGAACAAAATTTTTTAATTTTTAAAAGAAAGACGGAAATAAACCTTTACATTAGCCTGGCTCACAACAGAAAATCCAAACGTCGTCGTCCCCGCGCTGTTATAAACGGATCAGTTCGACATGAGTGACAGCGTGACTTCACCACATCACTTTTAACGCTAACATTTGTCAGAGCTTTTATGATCCCCACCTACTAAACGTCACATCTCTGTGGCTGGGGCTGTTAAACACAGTTTCGCGTGTGTTGGGTCTTTCACACGCGGACAGTAACTCGCAATTAAAAGAGCACCTGAACTGAGTAGTGGATCCTGAAGCTCGCTAAAAGCGCAATTTATTTAGCCTTTCTTTCCTTTGTACCAGCATGAAACTGTGCAGCGCGGTGTTTGATTTTCAGCTGTGAGAAGATTCAGAGTTTATACATATTGCTTAAATCCCGTGGTGAGTGGCCCGGTGTCACACATGGCTCTCCGGGCGGTCTGGTTCCTATTCGCGCTGTCTGGTGTCCTGAATGCGCGCTCCTGCTGCGCTTATACCTGTCCGGCCATCTGCCGGTGCACCGCCGACTCGTTTCAGTGCAGCAGAGAGACTCAGCTGGCCCCCCGCACAGGACCACCATCCGTGCTTCGACTGTAAGTAACCCAACTTTATGCTCTAGCGTCGATGCGAGTCTAAAATCACTGTAATCCACCTACAGAGGATCTGTGGCGTTTCATATGACCCCACCAGTGCCATTATACTACTTTATTAACTTTTTTCTTTTTCTTTTTTTTAGACTTATTGGCTCTGACCTCTCACTTACTTGCATATCTTCCCCTTACTGTTACTGTAATATTTCTCCAAGGACTTGTTTATAAGAGGTGTAATTTTGAAGGATAACCTAAAGAGACAGTTTTGTGTTTTCTCATTTTCTTTTATACTTAGCAATATAAAATGTGGATTTAACTGCCAATGACTTTTGCAGAAGGCTCACTCATCTGCCCTTGAAAAGAGTTCCCTCTCACGCCTTCAAGGAGTTGATCAACATTACAATAATGTAAGGTTTTTTTTTCTCTCTCTCTCATACATAAGTATTATAGGTGGGCAAATGCATATGTATTTTACTTAATGAAGGACTAGTATTAGTTCTACAGGACAATTACATCCATATTTTTTTTTTACTTCAAAATGACTCAGATGCTTGGAAATAAAGATAGAATAATTATGATGTGTTTAATCCTTTTTAAACAATTCTTTATCAGGTAATCAGCAGATGTTGTCATGTTTACCGGGTTAATGGAGGCTAATTTCGAAAAAATGAACCTCTGTTTATGACTCTTTGTTGTTTCCTAATATTATTGCTTCACTTTGATCTGTTGCTGTTGAGTTTACTACATGTACCACCCTCATTAAAACAACTGCACAAGTAATTACATTCAAATTTCCCATGTAATTTGTTTTTACATAAATACAATGTAAAATGTATAATGTATAATTTATTTATAACATTTATTGGAATCTAATCAAATGAAAGTTTATACCAAGCACATTTTTCTTAAAGATGAAGCATTCGAATAAATAAACCTTTGATTTTATATGTTTCAGTTACGTTTTACTCAAAATTATTGCTTCGTGTTTATTGAGAGTGAAGATTTTTGAGGGAAAAGATTAGTCTTTTCAGCCACCCCTAATCTAAAGGGTTCATCCACCACATGGTCATGTCATGTGGTGCCATTATACTGTAAAAATTATACTGTAAAAAATGAATCTGTATGTGAGGAAAAACCCTTTGATGTACAAAAACAACATAAGAGTGAAAAGTACAGTTTGCATACACAAAGATTAGGGTTTTTTTAACATGTTCTGTAGAGACAAATCAAAGATAGCTGTTTGACCAGCGTAAATGTAGACATGTTCTGGTGCTGGTAAAATATAAAATAAAAATACCCAAACGAAATAAATTTCCAAGCAACATTTATTTCAGCAACAAATCACGTAAACTTCCCCATGCGTTCCTAGACAGGACAAATCATATATTCTACTAATATCCCAGCTGTAACTTGAGACCTACCAAACCAAAAGTGCAAACAAGTGGCACTACAAGTATAGTCACACCCTATTTCAGAAACACTGCAATCATTTCACCTGTGAGCGATGCACTGAAGTGGCCCAAACAAACACAAAAACAATTAAAGAAGTTATTCCATCCTCACAAGATGCCCTCCCAATCGTTTACATCTAATAGCCTGCACGGCTGGGCAGACTAACAAAAGCAAAACTACAACTAAATTTAAAAAGAAGGAGAGCAGGACAGTCAGCAGACAGTCAATAACAGGTGTAAAACACAAACGAAGTTGTCGATAAAAAAAAAAACAAGAAAAATGCAACACACAATAAAAACATCCATTGTAATAAACAGTGTAAAATAATTAAAATAATGGTAAAACGCCAACTATACCTACGACACCGATCAGTTTCCCCACGCACAGTAGATCTAGGTCTAGATTAATTCAACCATAAAAACTTGTGGCCAAAAACACATTAAAAACTTGCACCTACAATGCTAAATAATCCAGCTCTAAAAAACAAACAAACATCCCTTACCACAAATCATACCCACTCACACCAGAGGGAGTTCATCCACAGGTGACAGCACAGGGAGTGGCCGGAAATATAAGGGGGGTAATGAAATCTGTCAACAACAACAACAACAGCAAAACAAAAGAGATTAGGATCCCAGTGTTACGTGACTAGTGGACAACTAACCAAAGAAGTTTTTTCTTCTAAAAGAGAACAGTATCAAACAGGTATACTTACTTTTTCTCCAGAAGAATATTTGTTTGCTGTCTGAAAAAGTTCATACATACCACCGTTACTGGTACGCTCTGTCAAAGATACTTACATGTTTAATAAAAATCATTTCAGTGGGTTTAATTTACTTTTTCCTAAAGCTGTACATATGGCCGAAGAATAGAGGTTCTGATGTCTGCTACAGAGGTGCGAATTTATTTCTCATCAATCGGGGCTCAACTTGATCATATTTACAGCTAGACACTCAATCTCAAAACCGTAACATTATCCTGAGTTGTTCACAGTCTGAGCTTTATTATTTATTTCACAACAATCTGATGAGTAAGAATAAAACATTTTTAGCTGCTAATGAGAGCGCTCAGTGGGTGAGCCGGTTTGTGCTGAGGGTGTTTGACTTTGCTCTGCTGCTCAGGGACAAGCCTTATCGGTCTCAGATACATAAAGTACTCACATGTGATAGGTTCATGTTCAGCTTAACCTCCATCACAAAATACTGTAGTCTTAGGTGATAAAATAAATTTGAGACTGAATGAAGTTAGTCGTAAAACCTGTCAAAACCCGTGTCAAGGTGGAATGACACAAGGACCCGCGCGTGCTTTGTCACCGATGACACAGCCTTGAAATCACAGCATTACTTCATGTAGATGATCATGCGCAGAGGCTTTTTTCTGTGCTGTAAGCAGTAATTACAACACTATACATAATGCAATCAGGAGAGGGGATAAAAGAAAACAAATAATATGCGGTACAGATGGAGTCCTTTAATTGTTTCTCGACTCGAAATGGAAGCTCAGCGATGTTATTTTAAGAAAAACGTTGGCTGATTACAGTAGGGCCGCAGAGTAAAACGATGATTGCAAAAGGAAGATGGAGAGCGTCTCATAAAAAGAAGTCAGCCATCAGAAAACAAAGTGTTCAAGGACAAATCAGGAAGACTTGTTGACTTTGTTTGTCTCGGAACGATTTTGTTTTGTCCTGCTTTTTAAAGATCTTCACTTAGTCTTCCTGGCCTAGATGCATCACTGAAGTATGTCTGAAGCTCTTGGCGGTAATTCTGTTTTGCCCTATCAATCATCTCTGTCCCATTTCTAACATAACAAGCACTTGTGTCACTTTGCATAACTAAAAATATTGTTAATATGTTGATGGATGTAGAGCCTTTTATTTTTGTGCTACAGTGAGATCTCCCAGAGCGACTGCATCACACATATACAGACACATGCCTTCCTCTCCCTCTACAGCCTGGCACAAATGTAAGTCACACTTTACCCTCCACCACATGTCCCATTCAAACACGATGAAAGCAATTACTCATTTGAGCAGCTGGTATATGATTTGCATTTCCTTTAGGTTTCACAGGATTAGTCTGTCATTATAAAGCAACGTGTTTAATCCTTGACTTTTTGAGCAGCTGACGTACGAATGAGGTTTTTTTTTTGCTTGTTTGTTGACAGCCACTAACAAGAAAACTGATATGTCTCCTGTAGCTCAGTGCAGAATATCAACAGTCTGAGGTTTATTGAAAAAGGCGCCTTCACTGACCTGCCCAAGCTGGAATATTTGTAAGTTGCTTTATTTTTATGTGCATATTTCATCTAACCTTAGCAGGTGTTTAAATATGAACCACTTTTCCAGACATGGGATTCATATCATTGCTGAGTTTATCTGTTAAAGTAAAGTCTGTGCCTGTTTGTGTTGTAGCAAGTGATGCTCCCTCAGCTTGTAATACCATAAATGCACAGTTAGCAAATGGGTTAATGCTGCAAACTAGGAACAGAGCTGATGAGATAAAATGATGTTACATAAATGTTATTGCTAAAAACAATCATGATTTAGTTACACAAATGTTACCAAGCCTTAATTAGAAGTGACACAGGTGCTAGTTCAGGTGTGAGGACTGTTAAGACTATTGGAAGAGTGCAGTTATCAACAGTTAAGTATAATTCAAACTTCAGTGATGTGAGGAAAATTAATGCGAATTCACAGATGACTGGCTATGAAACCAACAATACCACAGATCCTATACCTAAGAAGAACTTCATATGACTCTCCAGTACTATGCAAAAGTCTCATGCCACCCCTTTTCTTTATATTTTGCTTCCAAGGATTCAGACTTTCTTGTATTTTTTAAAGTAGTCTTGAGCAATAATTCTACAATCGTTCAATCTACAAAAAAAATTGTATTTTTAACCAACAAGGTGATTCCAAAAGTGGTAGTCCTAAAAAATATATCTACAGCAGATGAACAGTATTTGAAAGTCATGTCCTTAGAAAATATGAAAAGATCCAGCAAAGACCTGACACAGGATCTGAGAAATGTATCTGATCCATCTACTGTTCACTCAAGCCTCATCAGAAATGGTCTTAGTGAAAGGGTGGCTGTCAAGAAGCCATTCTTAAAGGGCTGAGATATGCCAAATTATGCAAGAACTGGAATGAAAATTGATTGTAACAGGTCTGATGGAGTGATCCATTCAAATTTGAAATTTCTGGTTCAAATTGTTGTCAATATGTACATAAGAGGTCTGGAGAGAGGTACAACAGTAAGTGTCTACAGCCATCTGTAAAACACGGTGGAGGCTCTGCCACGGTTTGGGGTCACATATCAGCCAGTGGTGTTGGAGAGCTTGTCAAAATTGATGGATTTATAAACACAGAAAAGTACCATCAGACTTTGATCCACCATGCAATACCATCTGGAAAGCATTTGATTGGCAACGGCTTCATTGACAATGATCCCAAACACACTGCCAATGCAGTAAAAGCATACCTGAATAGAAAAACACACAGTGGAACACCATTAGTCATGATTTGGCCTCACCGGAGCCCGGACATCAACATGACTGAAGCAGTTTGGGATCACCTTGACAGAAAACAGAACAAACGACAGCATCCAAAGAAGAGTTTTGAATGTCCTTCTTGAAGACTACTTAAAGAAATTACAAGAAAGATTTCCTAAGACAGTTCAGGCTTGAAGAATAAAGGTGGTCATGCCAGATATTGACTTGCAAGCTCATTAGAATTGTGCAAACTCTGCTTTTTCCTTACATTCTGCATTTGTATGTTTGCACATGCTTTGACAATTCACTACACCTATTTCCCAATTTCCTAGCAAAATGCAAGAAAATGGGTGGCTCAAGACTTTTGCACAGCACTGGGGACTTTCTGGGGACTTCAATATAAACTTTATAGAAAGTCAAGAATTTTGAATGTTGACTTGATGCCCAGGCATTTATTTTATTTTATTTTATTTTATTTTGCATTATATTTTGGTTGGGGTTTTTTTGTTTGTTTTGGGGGAGGGGGTGAACAACTGCTGGTTAGATTAACACATTCATGTTTGCCTCAGGATGATACTGTGTTGTTTCTGTTGCAATTAGCAAACTCATAATGCCTAAATCCATGAGAAAATATCTAATAATGTTCCCTTTTGACTCATCTGCACCTTTGTTGCATCCTAATTAGCAAATGTTAGCCTCCAAACCAGCTTTGCTGAGATCCTGCACATAGTAAACATTGTATCTGCTAAACATCCGGCTTGTTTGCATTGTGTATAAGTGCAGCCTTGCATACATGTAGGTACACACCTACACACAGGTTGAAGGCTCAACCGAAGCAGAATCAACATTTACAAAACAAACAAGAAGAAAAATAATCCACTTGATCAACTGCAGACTCCTACAGAAGCACATTCACTCCTACAGAATCACAGATCAAACTAAAATAGGTTGCACAAAAAAATATGTTGTAGTAACAGCACTGTTAGCGCTGAAAATAATCCTACTGTAGTCAAATTTTAAAAGTTGTGTTTCAAGGAAGGCAGGAAGAACAGTTTGATCTTTGTTCAATCTTGATGACTTTCAAGCAGCAGTCAGAGAATTGTTTTGTTTGTCATGGTGGGTGACCAGGCTTGTGAGACATAATTCAAATATTACTGTCTGAACAGGCAACTGCAAGTCCTGTGTAAGTCCTGGCAGGTTGAAACACAGGGCTGAATTTGTATCCGGATCAGACTACTTACTGTATGACAGGGAAAATACTGTTATTCACAATGCAGCACAGGATATAGAATATAAAGCTTTTCTAGCAGAATAGTGAGAACCTACACAAGCTTTGTTTTGTCACTTCCTGCGTAAATTTCAGTTTATTGAGGTTATAAGCTAGGGGAGGTTGGGAGGGTAGAAAATGTTGCTGCTGTTAGTGAGAAACAGAATTATGGCTAAGAGATGAACAAGACACTAAGCAATAAAGGTTTTTGTTTTGCTTTTTTTTTTTTTGCATTATCTCCGAAGTCCACTATTGACTATGGAAATAAATAATAGAATTGCAAACTCCAGCGTTTTGAGTCTTTCATTTCAATTTGTTGAATTTTATGAAAGTGTTTGGGGTTTGTTTCCCTTCATTGCAAATATTTCTCTTTGTAAGTCTGAACACAATTCAGCTGCACTGAATACATATTAGAGCATTTGTCTATATTGTTCATACATCCCTGCTTTGCCATGTTGGGCTTTTTTTATGATTATGACTTGTTACCTACAAACCACCATTATTACTTGTGTTTTTAATCTTGAAGCTCTCATGACCTCTATTATGCTTTGCTATTACTATTCTATCCAATAAAAGGTCAATCCGGAGATATTTTCATTTTTTGCCATTCACTGCTGCAAATTAAATGCAAGGAAACTTGTCAAAGGTCATGGACAGAAAGTGATATGTTTTCTAGAAGAGTCTTCTGAAATGTTGCAACTCTCCCTCCCTCCCTCCCTGTCTTTTTTTTTCTTTTTTTCTTTTGCTTTGAAGATTTCCTCTTATCTGCTCACGATCATCTGTCTCTGCTGCTTGTCATCACAGGAGCATCTCTAACACGGGCATTGCACACTTCCCAGACTTCACAACCATCTCTTCCCTGTCGCCAAATATTATCCTGTAAGTAATCTTGTTTAAAGAAATAGTGTGTTTCCAAACTGGATTAGCATCTTTCTGCATGCTGCAAATCTGCAGGTGCTTCATGTCATTAGTTCTGTTTGTTCCGAGCCCAGTTTTACTTTTATTCCATCAATATCGTGATGCCACCAACCCTGTAACAAATCCTTCAACTCTGTCACACTTCATCATACTGCTCTCTTTTTTCTTCGTCTATGAATATACTTTTTTTTCTTTCTAACTGATAATTAAACCCAACAGCCTCAGTGAGCGTTATCTTCTCTGTGTGCAGAGAAATGGCAGACAACATGAAGATTGACATCATTCCTGCCAATTCCTTCCAGGGTATCACAGAAGAGTATGTTGACATGTGAGTAAGGGAACTAAAGTCTAATTATTTTTTTTTTGCCACATCAAAGCTAAGAGGAACCATTTGTTACTATTTCCTAGGAATGTTTCTTGATGCATATTTATAAGTCTCTGAAATTTCATGTTCATTTATCTGACCTTGGTGGTGGGTGCTTCTGACAGCTAAATAAATTCAAAACGTTGTGTCCTTGACAGGAACCTGGTTAGAAACGGCTTCAAGGAAATAAAATCACATGCATTCAATGGGACTAAGTTCAACACGCTGTAAGCATTTTGATCATCAATATTTAAGCAAACAAAAACACCTCAGCTTGACAGTACGCTGTTGGGAAGTGCAATGTTTAGATTGAGGGCTTTCCTTTTTTTTCCCCAATCATGAAAACTGAATGTACCAGTAAACAAACACAATGTAAGACTAAACAAAGATTACGTTCCCTTGTTTTCTTTGCACCAGTAATGCTGAATGTTGTTGTTGATGAGATATGCGCAGGCACCCTTATTATAAAACCAGTGCTCATCACTGTCAGTGTGAAGCTGAGCAAACAAAAAGTTTTGTTTCGGAAAGTTTTCATCGGTGTTGTGCGCATTATACTGTTTCTTTGTCTTTTGTAGAATTTTGAGAGACAACTGGTATCTCCGTAACATTCAAGAAGATGCTTTTGAAGGAGCCACAGGTCCAACTGTTCTGTGAGTAATTTGACTTCATGAAACTTCCCACAAGTGGATTGGTAGTGACGGTTCCACACAAAATTATCTCCAGTTATATGGTGCCCAGTCACAACAATAGTCGCTTTATATTGTTGGGTAAAGACCCTGCTGTACATTAATAGAGAGAAAACTCCAACAGACAGACAAACCCCTATCAGCAAGCACTTGGTGACAGTGGGAAGGAAAAACTCCTTGTTAACGGGAAGAAACCTTTAGTAGAATCAGGCACAGGGAGGGGCAACCGTCTGTTTTAGCTGGTTGGGATAAACCGTGGAAGACACAATAAAAGACACACCATGGAAAAGCACCAGAGATTAATAATAACTAACGATTAAATGCAGTAGTGGTTTATTAGCACATATAGAGTGAAAAGACGTGAGTGAAATGCTCAGTGCATCATGAGACATGTAACAAAGGGAGGGTTCAGGGTCAGTTGATCCAGCCCTTACTATGTGCTTTATCTAATTGGAAAATTTTAAGCCTAATCTTGAAAGCAGAGACGGTGTCTTTCTCCCAAATCCAAACTGGGAGCTGCTTTCACAGAAGAGGGCCCTGAAAGCTGAAGGCTCTGCCTCCCATTCCACTTTTAAATATTTTTGGAACCACATGGACGCCAGCAGTCAGAGAGAAGCGCTCTATTGGAGTGATATACTGCTATCAGGTCTTAAAATGTATCTAAATATTAATATTTATAATGCAGTACAGTCTTTATTAAAATATCGTCACTTTTTATTTTCATTCTTTTTTTTCCCCCTTTTTAGACATGATTAAGCAGAGAAGTAGCAATTTAATGGGGTTAGCATGCAGTCCATTTATGTTTAATGCTGCCATTCATCATCACATGGCTAATTTGATGTATTCTATACACCGTTTTGCAGTTTAAGCTGCAAGTTGCAACTGGATGTACAACAATCATGTGCCCAGAAAAAAAAGTCCCCTTCCCTTGTGGAAAATACTGAAATTGTATATAAACCTCAAAAATTGCACTTGAGTTGATGTATTTACTTTTCAATGCTGTGTTCAATCAACAGAATTAAAGACAATTAAAGTGATTATATTTCAGTTAGGTCACAAAGTAAGATTGATATTCATAACAATGCTTAGTTTATTGTATAAACATTAGGGTAGTGACAGTCTGTCTGTGTAAACAACCAACAAGGCAGGCAGGACTGCTGAATACTGATTAGCAAGCAAATAGCTAAATCTGCAGTGCATGCAGCTTACAAGGTCTCTGATTGTAACCAACTCTGTGTGGTTGATGTTTAAAAAAAAAAAAGAAAAGAAAAGAAATGAACTTGCTTTTGAATTAGTGCTTGTAATATTCACTTACACAGGAACTGATTAAAGGTCTCCTTTTTCATGATTTTTGGATCTTTGGGGTTCTATAGATGTAATAAGTATTTGGGTAAAGGTTACGCAGTCAAATGAATGACGGGAAGGAGATCCTAAATGTCTTTTTGCTAAAGATAAAAATGTATTCAGACAGTAATTGTGACCTCTATTCTCATATAAAACTGCTTTCTTGTGCAAGTGCATCTCTTCAGAGACAGCATGATTTACTCATTGGCTGATAAATATGAAAATGAATTGGGGCTTTGTTGCCACAGTCTCCAGAACTCAGTGAACACCTGTGGATGATTCATTGAATTTGCCAGAAAGCATGTCTTCCACTGTCTACATCAACAAATGGCTTCTCTTGTTGGATCGAGTTGCTTTGTAGCCCTCAGCAGAGTTTAAATGACCCATGAAAGACAATGAGACAGACAAAAGCTTTTCTAGTGCCTGCTAGTAGTTCAATGAATTTTAATCATAGTTGTTTTACTAATCATCATTGAAATGTATGTCTGCATTCTCTCCGTGTGCATCTTTCAGGGATGTTTCCTCCACGGCTCTAAGGTCTCTCCCTCCTAATGGATTGGGGCAGGTTAGATTTCTGAAAGCCAGCCATGCCTATGCTCTAAAGAGCCTCCCTCCACTGGAAAGTCTGGCTGAACTGCTGGAAGCTGAGCTCACGTATCCGAGCCACTGCTGTGCCTTCCACACATGGCGGCGGAAACAAAGGTAACCGACAGATGCTCCCAGAGATTCAACAAATTCATTCACATCTGCATAAACAGTCGAAAGCTCTGTCCATTGAATACAGATCATCAGTTTGCACTTGAGTTTGTTGATATTTTGAGGAGTTTAACCGTTTTCTTTCTTTTTTTTTCTTTTTTTAGGGAAAGTGCCTTAAAGAACTTGACAAGGTTTTGTGATGTCATGAATACAGAAATGTAAGCTTTTCCCTAGTCGCTTGGGTACTTTGTATTTTGTGTCTTAAACCTTGATCTTACTGGTTATTGCACATTTTGTATGTGAAGATGCTGCCTTAATATGCCAGCAGCCCAACGAAGTCAGTGTGCTTCATTTTTTAAAAACAGTCAAGTCTGGGAAGAACAAGAGCAACAGCTCGCCTCTGTTCTCCCAAAAATGTCCCCATTATACAGTTGGTGGTCAGAGGTTTATAGGCACTCATTATGGGTGAGAATACAGAATAGAGTAGAATACAATAGCCCTTTATTGTCATTGTACATGTACAACAAAATTTGGTTTTTTTGTTTTTTTTAGAATAGAATATGATGGTAGTTTTGGACCTTTATTTCTTTCAACTGTTCTGTTTCCAAGGTGAAATGATTGTACAGCATACATCTTTAATGAGTTAAAAAAAATAATAATAATTGGGTGCACAAGTTTGTGTATTTGAGAAAATCCTAAATAAATTCAACGGATCAAAAAT
>VVHJ01060785.1:0-10304 GCA_015107715.1 Tylochromis polylepis | reverse complement strand
GCTCCATCCAAAGTGGGATGGATGCCGTCTCTCCTAACAAGACCAGGTTTCCTCCAGAAGGTTTGCCAATTATCTATGAAGCCCACATCGTTTTTTGGACACCACTCAGACAGCCAGCAATTTAAGGAGAACATGCGGCTAAACATGTCACTCCTGGTCTGATTGGGGAGGGGACCAGAGAAAACTACAGTCCGACATTGTTTTGGCAAAGTCACACACCGATTCAATATTGATTTTAGTGACCTCTGATTGGCGTAACCGGGTGTCATTACTGCCGACGTGAATTATGATCTTACTGAATTGACGTTTACCCTTAGCCAGCAGTTTGAAATTTCCCTCAATGTCGCCTGCTCTGGCCCCTGGAAGACAATTGACTATGGTTGCTGGTGTCTCTAGCTTCACATGTCTGAGAACAGAATCACCAATTACCAGAGTTTGATTCCCGGTGGGTGTGTCACCGAGTGGGGAAAAACGGTTAGACACATGAACAGGTTGGTGGTGTACCTGGGGCTTCTGAGGTCATGACCTCTGTGTCCTGACATGACTCGCACATCAAGCTGAGCTGTGGCTGCTCACAGCAGTGCCATGAACCGAAGACACACAAAGGTTTTTCACTCAGGAAGCAGACACGCAGACCTGCAAATCATTTACAGCTGTTCCAAAATAATAAATAATACAATAATAATAAAACTTAAGCTGCTCTTAACTTTGTACTGTCCACTTTTTGCAGTGACCGAAAAATTTCCCACATGTGGGACTAATAAAGGTTTATCTTATCTTAAAATAAAATGAATGAATACAAAGCTCAGGCTTCAGGGCGATGTCTCAGCTTTTCTTATTGCTCCTCATAAAACAGGACATGGAGAACACAGCTGACTGCCTCATCTTTGTTTGAATTTTTTAAAAACAGAAATGGAAAGAAAGAATAAAGATGTAATTCAATTTTATTTATACGGCGCCAAATCACAATTGGCCTACAACAATAGACCCTACAATAATACATACAGAGAAAAACCCAACAATCATATGACTCCCTATGAGCAAGCACTTTGGTGACAGTGGGAAGGAAAAACTCCCTTTTAACAGGAAGAAACCTCCGGCAGAACCAGGCTCAGGGAGGGGCGGCCATCTGACCAGTTGGCGGTGGGGGGAGGAAGACAGGACGAAGAGCCGCGGTGGAAGAGAGCCAGAGGTTGTTGTAAAAAAACTTCTAGCAGCATCTGTACGTCATGTTTTTATATCCATAACAGAAATCTGTGTTTCAACCAGCCAAAGCAGAAAACAAAGAACCACATGAAATAGAAATAAAATGAAGCAAACAGGTGTGGGTGTCACCACAAAGGTGTAGGCCCCAAAGTGGAGCTGCTGACACCCGTGGCTGTGGGAGGGGCTATTAAATTAAATCCACCAGTGATGTGCAGATGTAACCCACAAATTCTGTCCAATCAGAGTTCCCCCACCGTCTGGCAGCATGAAGCTGAACAGCGAGCAGGTCACGCTGGCGTAAAGAGACCCGGCTTCGTGTTCATGAATGTGACCGCAGCTCTGAGGTCCAGCTGAGCTCTTCGCACTGAAACTGAGTCATCGCTTCATGTTTTTACTTTTGTTTTCACATTTGGGGAATCCCAGCTCAGTTTTTTCTTTCATTTGGTAACTGTCCAGGTACTTTCATACCATAGCTCGTTTAGTCAGTCAGTCAGAGACCGGCATGGTGACGTACCAGGACTAAAGGTCTATTCTATTCTATTCTATTCTATTCTATTCTATTCTATTCTACAGGCTGCACAGGATCAGAGCGGACGTTGTGCGACAGGTAAGTGGACGTTTTTGTCTTTCTGAGAAGTTCTTTTGTTAGTTTGTCCACATGATGAACAGACTGGTGTCCAGGTGTGTGTGACACCTGGACACCAGTCCATAACTGGACATTCATACATTTTGAGTTAAATGTCATCATCATCATTTTTAACCAACCACTGAGAGCAGGTGATGCACATGAAGCATGAATACAAACAGCAGCCAGTTGTTGATTTTATCCAGGTTTGAATCCGACAAATAAACGATGTCTATGATGCAGGATCGTTCTTCTTCATTCAGTTTGAG
The DNA here is from genome assembly GCA_015107715.1 of Tylochromis polylepis. Lineage (NCBI taxonomy): Eukaryota > Metazoa > Chordata > Actinopteri > Cichliformes > Cichlidae > Tylochromis > Tylochromis polylepis. Next base: position 8,204 of record VVHJ01060785.1, on the reverse strand, counting down.
GACAGGTGTACAAAGAGTGTTTGTTGCTTAGCAACGATGTAATCTTTAACTGAACTCTGATCATTTTCACTGTGAGCTTTTCAAAATACCGAAGGTAAACCAAAAGTCTGTATGCATGTACCTGAGATCTGACCGACTGCTGTCAGCTCTGTGGGCTTTGTCAGCGTTGACTGCTCTTTGGTGACCACATCTCCACCTTTCCTCCGTCACACAGTGAGGAGGCAAACCCACACACTCTCAGAGGAACATGTTTGTTAGCATCAGACAGATGTTCCTGTTTGAAATGAGAGCTGCTGACATGCAGCTGCGCTCATAAGACTGTGAACACCATGTTTTTATGTTTATGTCAAACTGATGGTGACACAATAAGAACATCATTTAATAATGTTACTCGTAGCTTTGTACTGTAATGCTAATAAAATCCCCTCAAACAACACCAGCCTGCCTCAGCACAACATCTGGGAACAGCTGGTTTGATTCATGCTGAAGACGTTTGTGTTTGTGCGTTTCAGGTTCGAGGAGCAGGCGGACCAATGCTGTCAGGTCCTGCTGATCACTGACCACAGGAAGCACCTGAAGGACAACGCTAAAGAGAGCCAAACTTCCTCTGAGGAGATGGACGAGGAACTGTAAGTCTGGAAACAAGGAGTGAAATAAAACGAGCAGACTTTAGCTGTATTTTGTTTCAGGATCCATCACGTGGACCGATTATATGACTGCTGTTTATGTTTGTCGTGCTTAAAATGTTTTTTTTTTCATCATTCCTGTTTCAGAAAATTGTTTCAGATGTTAGCCGTGCTTAGACGCTGCACAGCAGACAGACAGAAGAGCTGTGATGAAAGGCAAAGACTGACAAAGCTTGCAATGAGAAGCTGCACAGATGAAGTCGTCCTGCAGTGGCTGAGAAAAAACTCAGAGTCTCACACCTTCAGCAAACTCACAGACATGTTTGACTTCCTGAAGAAACACATTGATGAGGAGGAGAACCACAGTGATGATGTTCACATCACCTTTGTGGCTCATGGATCAATCAGAGACTTCATGATCCCAGCCAGCTGTTACCTGCCTCTGCCCACCATCACTGACGTGCTCCTGTATTCTCCTTGGAACTGCGTCACCACCTCTGATGTCATATATGGTATTGCTACAGGAAAACTGAGGCCTCAGCACAGACTTTTTTACTGTGCCAAGAAAGAAAAAGGCTGTACTATTCCTGATGACAAACATCAACCTGTGAACCTGCCAGACCACTGGAACTCGCTGAAGAAAGCTGGAGCACAGATGGTCCCAAACATCACGGTTAGCCCTCTTCGACCAGATGATGGAGTGTGGAAACACTTTGAGTCTCTCTCAGCCGAACACGGCCCACCAGGAAGGAACCGCATCGTCATCCCGTTCATCCTCCCAGGACGGGAATATGAAAGTGTCCCGTTCTCCGTGGTGACCTTGGCTCTGTCCCTGGTGCTCCTCTCCTCCAGGTTTAAAGCCACTCTTCACTTCTCTGGCTGTCTCAGTGATCACTCTACTGGACAGAAATTTGACAGGAAGTATCTGCAGGAGCAGTACGCCTGCACCATCGACAACAGCTGGATGAAATGCTCACCTGAAGCTTTCAGGGAGACAGACGATTATAAATGCTGCTTGTGTTAGACATCTTCCTGAGGTTTGTGGCCATTTTAGCGTAGAGATGAAGATGAAATGCTAAAAGTTATTTTTCTATATTCGAGACTCAGATTTATGATGAATGGACTTGAATCATCATTTAGACATATTCCAGCGCCAGTTTAAACTGACTTCTTTAAAGTGGTTCAGACTCATAATCTGCTTTCAGACTGAAACCCGGCTGGTACCTCTGTGGAGGTTATTAATATAAACAGACTCACCTGTTCTCTGCTCACAGGTCAGATGATGATGATGTCAGACCTTCAATCAGCACACACCGTTTCATCTTCTCAGACGCTGGACTCATCTGGGTTTTAAAAAAGTCACATCTGCTGAAACCATGATATGAAGTATATAGATGTTTTTATGTACATTATGCATTATGTAATATTTTGATCTTATATTGCTTTATGCTGGGTTTTTAGATCCGTACTTGGGTGGAACAATACGTTATGAGCCACAACTTTCTAACTCAGACTCTGAACTGTGAATCTCACATACCAAACACAGAAGTAATACAAGTCTACAAGTTGTACGTCTATATTTTCATGGCTACAGACTCAGTAATCATTTCTGATCTTTTGCTATTGTAAAACATTAAAATGTGAAGATGATGTCATCTAAATGAAGAAGAACAGGATGAAAACTTGAAGCTGCTCATTAAAAACAATATCGTTTCTATAAAATGTGCCTCGATCACTGGAAGAACATGTTAGTCCTGGCAGATAAATGGAGCTCCACATGTGGCGCAGCAGTGTTTGAAACAAAGACTTTGGTTATTTACAGAACAAACGAGCTCGACAACAAAATACATGAATGTGAAAAATAACAGTTAAGTGTCGATGGATTACATGCTCCGTGCTTACTGACAGACCAGCACGAGCCTCAGCTGATACATAAAATCCTCAGAGCTGAAGATGTGGTTACGCATCAGTAAAGAAGCATTATGTGAGAGCACATCAGCAAATGAAAACTTCTTTCTTTCAGTAAATCAGGAGACTTACAGGAACCCGGATCTGTTTTATGGTCCAAACTCTCAGACACGTGACATAAATGTGATAAAGTGTGACTGCAGTGCAGCTCACACAGCTGCTGTTACTGAAGGCTGAGGCTTTCGTGTAAATGGTTTGGAAATCACCCGTGAGTGTGGCGGCGCATGCGGTAGTTTCTCTTTCACTTGGTGACCTTCCAGGTGTTACGTCAGACTGAGCGGCCAATCAGATGAAAGATACTGCCGCAACAGCTGAAGCAGTTCACAAAGATCCGCCAAAGCAGGTAAGATGAGGTCTTCTGTTTTATGGCCTGTCTGACTCTTTCTGATGATGATGATGATGATGATGTCATCACTGAGATGTAAGTCAGCGAGCTCATTCCTGAATGATGGCCTCATCAGTGGAGTGAGCGCTGCCGTTAGCAGGTTATTTATGGGCAGATTCTAGAGTGAAGATTCATACAATCATGTTCTGATTTCTTTCCTAAATTAATTTTTCATTCAAGCCGGTGATGTGGAACAGCTCTGCTGTGGCTGCTCCTGCTGCGCTGTGGACTCTCCCCCGTCATCACAGTTAGCACGTAAAAGGTCTGAACATCCAGCATTATTTGTTCAAAATGATCAGAGTGCTAAAACAGAGACATTTTCATGTATTATTTTCCATCTTTGCTGATAGTAATTCATCTTTATTTTAATCGAAGATAAATCAAAGTCCAAGTTTGATCAGTATGTTAAATGAGAAACGTAGTTTGAGGAGTAAAAATGATGTCTGAAGTTTGTGTGTGCACATGAGCCAGCTTCAACCTTGGTGGTTGTGTAACTGCAGCGAGATAAGGACTGTGTGATTGTGCCTGAAACACAGAACCATCATTTATATGTGGTCTTACTGATGTTATTATGCTCCATTTTCATATTATTAAACATGATTTAATATGATTTAATAAATTAATAACATTAGAAAGAGAAAACTGTATCGAGTAAATGTGATTGACAGATGACAGTTTGATCGACAGTTTAAAAGAGGAAGATAAAGTGTTTCTGTATAACTATGTTAAAAGGGATTATGATGAAATAAGTGCTCTTGTGAAAATGCATCAATGAAATCTAATTAAAGCTGCATAAACTGAAGGAAACATGACGTGGCGCATATTCATATGTGACTGAATGTTTAAGTGTGATGGAGTTTTCTGTGTTAAGAATATGTCACAGTCCTGGGTCAGTGACCCAGTGTTTTGTATCTGTTTAAGTTATATTCCCTGATTATGTATTATTATTATTGATCTTGTTCCCCAGTCAGTCATGTCTCTGCGCTCCGTGTCCCCTTTTTGTTCAGTGTCTAGTCCATGTTTCTGTCGTGTGCTTCCTGTTTTACTTTGATAGTCTCATGTCCTTTGTCGGTGTGTCTAGTTTTGCTTCCCCTTGTCTTGTCATGTTTGATGACTCCCAGCTGTGCTCTCCTCCTGTGTCCCATTCCCTCGTTTTCCCTCAGTGTATTTACGTCCTGTGTTTTCCTTGCTCTGTGTCGTGTCGTATCTTCATCATGCTGTGTGGTTTTCCCTCTGTGTCCCCTGTGATTGTCATCCCTCGTCTCTCATTTCCAGGTGTCCCAGTGTTTAGTTATTAGTTTCTAGTTTAGGTTAGTTTGCAAGTTTATTTTTGTTGTGTTTTCTGCACTGCAATAAAACAGCCTCTTTGAGTTTATTTCCCCCATCTGAGTGTCTTGCATTTGGGTCCTACATCCTGCCACACAGCCGTACCGTGACAGAACGACACGACCACACAATGGACCCAGCTGCACTCAACCCGTCTGAAGAGCTCCAGGAGGATATCATTCACTCCATGAGCAAGCTGTGTGACCAGTGGCTGGATTTTCCTCAGAGGGAGTATCGTCGCGCTGTAGCAGACCGGCTACAGCGATTGGTTTCTGGTCTCCCTTGGCTACCGAGTTCTCTTCACTTGCTTATACAGGACTTTCTTATTAATACGTTGCATCTTCACCCCCCATCTGCAACTGCTCACCTGCCCGGCCCGGCCCGGCCCGCCTGAAAGATTCGCTGCCCGGCCCGTGGGAGGACTCGCAGCACGAACCGCCGGACGTAATGATACCCGGCCCGTTGGTTCCTCCCTCTTCCCGGAGAAAGCAGCATTCACGCTGCCGTCGCCCTTCGCTCACTGGGCAAGCTCTGGTAGTGAGTGAAAGTGTCTGCTTTTCGCACACTCAGCCCACAAGCGGCCACCACAGGCCTTTTATAAGGCGCTGGGAATCACTATCGTCCCACCCAGTTCACCCAGCATTTCCACACCACAGCAGGAGCAGCCACAGCAGAGCTGTTCCACATCACCTTCAGGCACCTCCGCTCCCTCTTCCACAGGGAAGCGGCGTATGCGCCGCCAGCGCTCACAGCTCCAGCAAGAGCCCGGCATTTTTCCGGAACAACCAGCTGTGGTGAGTGGAAAAGACTCTGTTCCTTCACCTTCTGTGCCTGAGTTTATAGCTACAAGGACTATTCATTACAGGGGTATTCATTTCAATTCAGTGACTGTTTCCTCTGGCTCTGTAAACTCAGAGATTGCTAACTCAAGGTCTGTCCACCCTGAGTCAGTCACTCCTAAGTCAGCTCATTCTGTGTCAGTCACTCCCGAGCCAGTTAATTCTGTACCGGTCACTCCAGATATGAAAGACTTTTCTTCAACTGCTCTTTCTGAGCATGGAACTGCTTACACAAAGCCTGCACAGAGCCTGCTCTTCTGCCTCTTTGTGCTCCACTTCTCAGAACAGCTGCTGCCCAGCATTCCCCTGCACTTGTCTCAGGGGGACTAGCTCAGCTACTTGCTAATCCCATGCTTTATCCACCACCACAACTATCACCACAACGGCCACTACAACCGCTTGCTCAGCCACCTGCTCAGTCATTAGCTCAGTAATTGGCTCAGCCTGCAGCTCGGCCTTCTGCACAGCCAGAGGTCTCCGCACCTGCTGGTCCTGTGTCTGTTCCCGCTGGGGGTTCTGGGGAACTGCTTCAGCCGTCTGGCTCCGCTGGGGACTCCGTGGAGTCTGTCCAGCCGTCTGTCCCCGCTGGGGGTTCTGGAGAACCGGGCCAGCCGTCTGTCTCCGCTGGAGGGTCCGAGGAACCGCTTCAGCCATCTTCTGTTCCTTCTGGAGGTCCCGAGGGGTCACTTCAACCGTCTGTCTCCGTTGAAGGCCCGGAGGAGCCCGTCCAGCCATCCATCAGCACCACCTGCTCCACCATCTGCAGCTTCCACACCGTCGCCTGCAGCGCCACCACCTGCCCCACCAGCTCCACCACCTGCGGCTTCCACGCCGTCGCCTGCAGCGCCACCACCTGCTCCACCGTCTGGTCCAGCTCCATCGCCGACGGTTGCCACACCGCCATCTGGTCCAGCTCCGTTGCCCGCAGCTGCCATGCCGCCGTCCGGTTCTCATCCTCCATGTCCAGGCCCGGAGCGGCCTGCCCGTCCACATCCACGTCTACATCCAGCATGGCGTCACCGGCCACTTTCCAGGCCATTGGCTGAGGAACTTTGCTGTCATCTGCAGCCTCCTGAATTATGTGACCACCGCCGCTTTCCATGCAGCTGGCCTCCAGACCTGCTTTGCCTGAACCGCCGCTGCTTCCCATGTGATTGGCCCCCTGAACTGCTTCTACGCTACCGCTGCTTCTAGCGCAGTCTGCCTCCTGAACTGAACTGCTCCATCACTGCTTTCCATGTGGTCGGCCTCCTGAACTGTTTGCACGCCACCGCTGCTTGTCACGCAGTTGGTCCCCCTGAGTTGCCTGGTTTTGGACAATTGAGCCATCAACCTCCGGGCCGTCCTCCTGAACTGTATTGTTGGACTCTAGTGCCTGGTTTTTGTTTTTGTTATTTATGGACTCCTGGTGCTCCTGTTTTTTCTTTTGTTCTGATCTTGTTTGTGGAAAACGTCAGAGAGAGGACGATGAGGTGGGGGTGGACATCGAATGATTAGATGTTAACAACATTGGATGTCCCCAGGACCAGACATCATCTCAGAAGATGTGAAGTCCAGTAAGAGATGGGGAGAAAGGCTCAACAGGTTTAAAAGTTAAGTGAAGAAAAGATACGTAATTCTTCCCTTTTGTCTTCAGCAGGATGAGCCGTTCAGAAGATTAGACCTAAGATGTTCAGGTTGAAGATTTGAGCAGACACGCCGGAGGGAATGACTGCTGTCCAAACTGCAAACCTGCAGATTGAGCAGAGAAAAAGCCAAAGATACAAACCCAATCTGCTGGGTTAAATGATTGATTCAGAACGATTTGGAGTTTCACCATATTTCCACCGAAGCCCCAGGGATGCTGTTTTCCTGTTGGGTGATTATCATCAACTTGAAACGTGGGGGTAAGCGCCTATTCTTTCCAACCTCTCCCCTAAAAAGGATCAGAACAAACTCAGCATTAGCTCAGGGTGGGTTAATTAGATAGGTATAATTCAATTAATTTATTTGCTTATTATTATAATTTGATCTTGCTTTTGAGTTTCTGATTATTAATTAGTCTTTGTGTAAATAGTTCTTACAGTTTAACAGTAACACAGTAACACACCCTTGAGGCATATAACCCAGTTAATGACCAGGTGTACCGATCTGGGGCAGCTGCCATTAATGAGCGTGGCTGGTAAGACTTCCTTATTGCTGGTCCAACAGATCGACGCCCTGTTTTGTTCTTTCAGGGTTTTCACATGGGTACTGATTGTTTTATTGTCTTTTTGTAAAGTAACCTGTCTATGTAAATGAAACAGTAGCCTGAGCAACCTTGAGTACCAAAGGGTTTTATAAAAGTACACATTGTATTTGAAGTTTATTTCACTTATTACTTTTATAATAAATTTGCTTCTATGATACTTCAGTCTCCACTGACTGAAGAAGTCACTTGGATGAGGATGAAACGTTTCTCCCTCCGAAAACACTACGTCCAGATGAACAGAATCAAAAATCAAATCGGACAAATGGGAATGTTGGATGTAGTGTAGCTTAAAAAAGTACCACAGGTGACTATGCTACAGTAATGATGATGATGAAAGAGGTTTTTCTCAGTCCTTTGTGTTTAGGAAAAAACCAGCTAGTGCTCCAAGTCATTAGATAACACACAGTTTGGGAACAGCGCATTGTCTTAGCACTTGCTGTATGATTTAAAACTTTAAACACAAGCAATGTTAAATTTGTTTCAGGTCTTCTTTTAAAAGTTAATATATGCCAACCAGTGTTGGGCAAGTTACTTTGAAAAAGTAATTAGTTATAGTTACTTCTTCAAAAAAGTAACTGAGTTAGTAACTGAGTTACAATATTATAAAAGTAACTAATTACTAGGAAAAGTAACTATTGCGTTACTTTAAAAACTGTGTAACCTCTGGGCTCCAGGGTATAATCGGCCGTTTCTGACTACTTTTGATTTGGATTTGACCTCTACATTTCACCTTTACAAACGGTTTACCTCGCCTTGTTTGGTATCATTGTTTTCAGCACAACCTCACATGTCTGAATTTACTGTTATTTTTCATGTTGACACACTGTATT